>CAUYLG010009165.1:0-14936 GCA_963573385.1 Cacajao melanocephalus
GCACCCAATACAGGAACACCCAGATACATAAGGCAGGTTCTTAATGACTTACAAAGAGACTTGGACTCCCACACAATAATAGTGGGAGACTTTAACATTATACTGTCAATATTAGACAGATCAACGAGATAGAAAATTAAGAAAGATATCGGGGACTTGAACTCAGACCTGGAACAAGTAAACCTAACAAATATTTACAGAACTCTCCACCCCAAATCCACAAAACACACATTTTTCTCAGTATCACATTACACCTATTTTAAAAGTGACCACAAATCACTCCTCAGCAATTGCATAGCATTTCACAGGTTTAAGTAAAACACTGGTTGGCTGCTTGTTTGTTATTTTCATCCCTTATTCCTTCCTGTCTCCATTGTTAAGCACAATTATTGGCATAAAAGAGGTTTTTAATACCGACTTTTAGGCTGCATTCTAGCCTGGGAAATAGAACAAGAATCCCATTCTCTCTCCCTCTTTCTTTCTCTCTTATATTCTTTTTTTTTCTTTCTTTCACTCTTTCTTTCTTTCCTCTTTTTCTTTCTTTCAAAAATAAAATTTAAAAAAAAAGCAGCAACACAATGGAGAAACTGCATCAAAAATGGGCAAAACAACCAGCTAGCATCAAAATGGCAGGATCAAATTCACACATAACAATATTAACATTAAATGTAAATGGGCTAAATGCCCCAATCAAAAGACACAGACTGGCAAATTGGATAAAAAGTCAAAACCCATTGGTGTGCTGTATCCAGGAAACCCATCTCACATGCAAGGATACACATAGGCTAAAAATAAAGGGATGGAGGAAGATCTAACAAGCAAATGGAGGGCAAAAAGAAGCTGGAGTTAAAATCCTAGTCTCTGATAAAATAGACTTTAAATGAACAAAGATCCAAAGAAACAAAAAAGGTCATTACATAATGGCAAAAGGATCAATGCAACAAGAAGAGCTAATGATCCTATATATATACGTGCCCAATACAGGAGCACTCAGATACATAAAGCAAGTTCTTTTTTTCTTTTTCACTTTAAAATGTTTAATTTTATGTTATGTGAATTTCACCTCAATAACATAAAAAAAAAAATGACCTGGGACATATCAGATGGACACAGGACCCAATGTGGATGGGGCTCACCATGGTCAAGCTTAGAACAACTTGAGCAACAAAATGAACATTTAGATATGGTTTATACTTGGTAGAATAAGGGTCCTCGAGTGGATGCTGGTAGAAGTAAATGCCTAAATAAATGGCTAATGGGGCCAAGACCACTCCTCTTCACAGCAGAGTCCAGTGACTGAATCACATTACCCCATAAGCCAGGTTGGCTCCTGCAGCCTCCTGGGCTGGCAAGGGCTTCGGTGCCATCATGCTGAAGTCACTGCCTTCTCTTCTGGGACTTAAATGCCAGGACAGGACGTTCAGAAGTAGGCAGGGAAGCCTCATTGCTACTGGGGTCTGGTCACCTACAGATTTAGAGTTCAAGTCATACAACTTCTTTTTTTTTTTTTTTTTTTTTTTTTGAGATGGAGTCTCACTCTGTCACCAAGCTGGAGTGCAGTGGCACGATCTCAGCTCACCACAACCTCGGCCTCCCAGGCTCAAGTGATTCTCCTGCCTCTGCCCCCTGAGCAGCTGGGATTACAGGCATGTGTCACCATGCCCAGCTAATTTCTGTGCTCCCAGTAGAGACGTATTGGCAAGGATGGTCTCCATCTCTTGATCTTGTGATCCACCCACGTCGGCCTCCCAAACTGCTGGGATCACAGGCGTGAGGCACTGCGCCCAGACCACAGTTTCTTTTTTGAGACAGGGTCTCACTCTGCCACCCAGGCTGGAGGGCAGTTGTGCAATCGTGGCTCACTGCAGCCTGTAACTTCTGGGCTCAAGTGATTCTCTCTCCTTGGCCTCCCAAAGTGCTGGGATTATGGGTGTGGGCCACTACACCCAGCCTGGGGTCAATTTTTTTTTTTAGTTTTTATCTATTTTTTTGAGATAAGAGTCTGCCTCTGTTGCCCAGGCTGGAGTGCAGTGGTACGTGAGCCACTGTGCCCAGCCCCCTGGCCAACTTTTTTTAAAACTCAGAACGAAATCCTGCCAGGCACAGTGGCTCCCGCCTGTAATCCCAGCACTTTGGGAGGCCGAAGTGGGTGGATCACCTGAGGTCAGTTCAAGACCCATCTGGCCAACATGGAAAAACCCCATCTCTACTAAAAATATAAAAATCAGCCAGGTGTGATGGTGTGTGCCTGTAATCCTAGCTACTCAGGTGGCTGAAGCAGGAGAATGGCTTGAACCCTAGAGGTGGAGGTTGCAGTGAGCCGAGACTGCACCCCTGCACTACAGCCTGGGCAAAAGAGTGAGACCCTGTCTCCAAAAATAAATAAATGAATTTCTGTTGTTTGAGCCCTGCAAAATCTGTGGTATTTTGCTACGGGAACCCTAGGAAACTAATATGATAGCTATTTCCATAAACACACTTATGTATGCAGAGAGTGTGTCTAGGAGGATTTTTAAGAGATTGGCAAGAGCTGGAAAGAACTCAGCTGCAGGGGGACTGTGACTTTGCCTATATACTCTTTTTGTACCTGTTCATTTTTATTTTCCTTTTTTTTTAAGACAGAGTCTCACCATGTTGGCCAGGAAGGTCTCGATCTCTTGACCTCATGATCTGCCCACCTCGGCCTCCCAAAGTGCTGGGATTACAGGCGTGAGCCACCATGCCCAGCCTGTTCATTTTTGTACCCCTAATGTGATAGTTCAAAATGTCTGATTCCAATATTCTTCCCTTCAAAACACAAAACCTAATTCCCCTCCCTTCGCATGTGGGCTGGACCTAGGGGGCTTGCTTCTGATGAACAGTGTGGTGGAAATGATGACATGAGACTTTTGAGGGTAGGTTGTAAGAGCACTGTGGCTCTCCCTAGGTTCACTTCTCCTTGCTCTCCCTGGGTTCACTTGCTCTGCAGAAGGCAGAGGCCATGTTATGAGGATGCTCAATCAGCACTGTGTAGGGTTCCCCACAGGAAGAAACTGTGCTGTCACCGACAGCCACATGAGGACACCGGCTTGGAAGCAGCTCCTCCAGCCCCAGCTGAGCCTTCCTCAGATGAGGCAGCCCTGTCTGATGTCTTAGCTGCAACCTCATGAGAGACTCTGAGCCATGGGCCACAACCACCCAGACACATCACTCCCAAATCTCACACCATTTCCAGCCTCTGGTAACCATCCTTCTACTCTCAATTTTCATAAATTAAGTTGTTTTGATTTTTACATGCTACTAGTAGGTGAGAACATTCTATGTCTTTCTTACTGTGCCTGATTTATTTTACTTAATATATAATCTCCAGTTCCATTCATATTGTTGCAAATGAATAAATCTCATGAATTTTTATGGCTGAATAGTACTCCATTGTGTACATGTACCATGTTTTCTTTATCCATTCATCCGTTATGATAATTATTTGGTTGCTTCCATGTCTCAGGTATTGTGAACAATGCTGTAAAAAACATGGGAGTGCAGTTACATCCTCTATATACTGATTTTCTTTTCTTTCTTTTGGGTATATACCTATGACTGTGATTACTGGATCAATTGATAGCTCTATTTTTAGTTTTTTGAGGAACTTTCAAACTGTTTTCCATAGTAGTTGTACTTGTTTACTTACCTATCAGCAGTGTATGATGGTTCTCTTTTTTCCACATCCTAGCTGCCATTTGTTATTGCTTGTCTTTTGGATATAAGCCATTTTAACTGAGGTGAGATGACATCTCATTGTAGTTTTGATTTGCATTTATCTGACGATTAATGATGTTGAGCACCTTTTAATATGCCTATTTGCCATTTATATGTCTTCTTTTGTGTGTCTATTCAAATCTTTGGCCCAGTTTTTAACTGAATTATTAGAGTTCTTTCTGTACAGTTGTTTGAGATCCTTATATATTCTGGTCGTTTACCTCTCGTTAGATAAATAGTGTGTAAGTATTTTCTACCATTCTGTGGCGTGTCTTTTCTCTTTGTTAACTGTTTCCTTTACTGTGCAGAAGCTTTTTAACGTGACATGATACCGTTTGTCCATTTATGCTTTAGTTGCCTGTGCTTGTGGGGTATTGCTCAAGAAATTTTTGTCCAGGCCAATGTCTTGGAGATTTTTCTCAATGTTTTCTTGTAGGAATTTCATGGTTTGAGGTCATAGATTTAAGCCTTTAATCCATTTTGATTTGATTTTTCATATGGTAAGAGATGGGGGTCTAGATTCACTCTTCTCCATAACCAGTTTTCCCAGCACCACTTATTGAAGACACTGTCGTCTCCCCAGTGTATGTCCTTGGCACCTCTGTTGAAAATGAGTTCACTTTAGGTGAGTGGATTTGTTTCTGGTATTTCAATTCAGTTTCATTGGTCTATCTGCTTTTATGCCAGTACTATGCTCTTTTGATTACTATAGTTCTGTATTATCATTTCAAGTCAGGTAATGTGATTGCTCCAGTTTTCCTCTTTTTGCTTAGCATAGCTTTCATTATTCTGGGTCCTTTTCGATTCCATATAATTTTTTTTAATTTCTGTGAATAATGTCATTTGTATTTTGATAGAAATTGCATTGAATCTGTAGATGGCTTTGGGTAGTATGAATAGTTTTCATTATAGAGAGCTCCCTCTTTGGTAAATTCCTAGATATTTAATTTTATCTGTGGCTATTGTAAATGGGATAAGTTTTTTAATTTTAATTTTTTGGATTTTTAACTGTTGGAATATAGAAATGCCACGACATTTTCTTTTCTTTTTTTTTTAATTTTTTTAAATTGCATTTTAGGTTTTGGGGTACATGTGAAGAACATGCAAGATTGTTGCATAGGTACACACATGGAAGTGTGATTTGCTGCCTTCCTCCCCATCACCTATATCTGGCATTTCTACCCATGCTGTCTCTCCCCAAATCCCCACCCCCCAGTCCCTCCCCTATTTCCCCCCCGACAAACCCCAGTGTGTGATGCTCCCCTCCCTGTGTCCATGTGTTCTCATTGTTCAACACCTACCTATGAGTAAGAACGTGCAGCCACCGCAATTTCTATGTCGATTTTATGTCCTACAACTTTAATTTTTATTTTTTTATTTGCTTGTATTTAGTTTTTGTGTACCCATTGTATGTTTTTTGGTTTGAAATTATTGTGAATCTTGTCTTATAACCCATTATTTAAACTTAATAAATACTCAACACCTTTCGCATAAACAAGCAAAAGGAAAAGAAAAGCTCTATGCCTCAACTTTGCCCCTCCCTCACCGCTTTTTTACTTATTTTTTTATTTGTATTTTCTTGTACTGTCTATGTATTGAAAAGTTGTTGTAGTTATTATATTTGATTAGTTCATAATTTAGTCTTTTTACATAGGATAAAAATTGTTTATGCAGCATAGCTACTGTGTTATAATATTCTGTGTTTTTTTGTGTGTGTATACTTACCATTACCACTGAGTTTTGTACCTTCAGTGATCACTTATTGCTCATTAATGTTCTTTTTTTTTCTGATTGAAGTAAACCTTTTAGCATTTATTGTAGGACATGTCTGGTGTTGATTAAATCTCTTATCTTTTGTTTGTGAGGGAAAGTATTTATTTTTCTTTCATGTTTGAAGAATAATTTCACCAGATGTATTATTCTAGGGTAAAAGCTTTTTTGTCAATACCTTAAATATGTCAAGCCACTCTGTCCTTGACTGTGTAGTTTCCACTGACAAGTCTGTTGCCAGACTTATCAGAGTTCCACTTTATGTTGTTTCTTTTCTCTTACTGCTTTTGGGATTCCTTATCTTTGACCTCTGGGAGTTTAATTATTAAATGTCTTGAGGCAGTCTGTTTTGGGTTACATCTGCTTGGGGTTTTATAACCTTCTTGTATTTTAATATTGATATCTTTCTCTAGGTTTGGGGAATTCTCTGTTATTATCCCTTTGAATACAGTTTCTACCCCTATCTTTTTCTGTACCTCCTCTTCAAGGCGTATAACTTTTTATTTTTATTTTTATTTTTAATTTTTTTGAGATAGTGTCTTACCCTGTCGCCCAGGCTAGAGTGCAGTAGTAAGATCTCGGCTCACTGCAACTTCCACTTCCCAGGTTCAAGCGATTCTCCTGCCTCAGCCTCCCAAGTAGCTGAAATTACAGGTGTGAGCCACCATGCTCAGCTAATTTTTATATTTTTAGTAAAGACAGTGTTTCACTGTGTTGGCCAGGCTGGTCTTGAACTCCTGATCTCAAGTGTTCTGCCTGCCTCAGCCTCCCAAAGTGCTGGGATTACAGGTGTGAGCCATCATGCCCAGTCCAATGACTGTTATATTTGCCTTTTTGAGGCTATCTTCTAGATTCTGTAGGCATGCGTTATTGCTTTTTATTCTTGTATTCTTTTGTCTCCTCTGACCGTGTATTTTTGAAATTACACGTCTTTAAGTTCACTAATTCTTTCTTCTACTTGATCAATTCTGCTATTAAAAGACTCTGATGCATTCTTCTATATGCCAATTACATTTTTAAGCTCCAGAATTTCTGGTTAATTCTTTTTAATCATTTTAATATTTTTGTTAAGTTCAACTGATAGAATTCTGAATTTCTTCTCTGTTATCTTGAATTCCTTTGAGTTTCCTCAATAAAGCTGTTTTGAATTGTCTGTCTGAAAGGTCACATATGTTTGTTTCTCCAGAAATGATTCCTGGAGGCTCATTTAGTTCATTTGGTGAGGTCATGTTTCCTGATTGGTGTTAATGGTGGTACATGTTCTTTGATTTGTGGGCAATGAAAATTCAGTTATTTACTGCAGTCGTCACTGTCTGGTCTCATTGGTACTTGTCATTTTTTTGGAAGGCTTTCCAGATATTTGAAATAACTTGGGTGTTGTAATCTACATTGTATCTGCTTTAGGAGGCATGCTAAGCCCTGTAACACTGTGATTCTTGCAGACTTATAGAGGTACCACCTTGATAATTTCGAAAAAGTTCCAGGAGAGTTCTCTGGATTACCAGGCAGAGACTCTTTTTATTCTTCTCCTACTTTCTCCCAGAATTTCTCTCTCTATTCTGGGTCGCCCAAATCTGGGAGTGAAGTGACACAAATAGCCCTGTGGCCACCACCACTATGACTGCACTGGGTAAGATCTGAAGCCAGCACAGTACTGGATTTCACCCAAGTCCTTCTGTAACCACTCCCTGGACATTGCCTATGTTTGCTCAAGACCCTGGGGCTCTACAATTAGCCAGGGGCAAAACCAGCTAGTCCTGTGTCATTCCCTTCAAGGTGGTAAGTTCTCCTAGGCCCTAGGTGAGTCCAGAGATGCTTTCCAGGAATCAGGAGCTGGGAACAAAAACCTTAGAAGTCTACCTGGTGTTATATTGTACTGTGACTGACCTGGCACTCAAACCACAAGATGCAGCTCTTTCCACTCTTCCCTTCCCTTTCCAAAAGCAGAGGAGCCTCATCTGGTAGCCACTGTCATCACAGACCATGGGGGGTACTTCAAGACTACTACCAATGTTCCTTTGATAGCTGAGCTGTTTTAAGTCAGCTTGTAGTGAATGCTGCATGGCCTGGTACTCATTTTTCAGGACCCTGCCTCTGACCCAAGGCAGGTCCAGAAATGCTGGAAACAACCCAAATGTCCATTAATGATAGACTGTATAATGAAAATGTTATATACATACACCATGGAATACTATGCAGCCGTAAAAAGAAATGAGTACATGTCCTTTTCAGGGACATGGATGAAGTTGCAAGCCATTATAATCAGCAAACTAACTCAGGAACAGAAAACTAAACACTGCATGTTCTTACTCATAAGTCGAGTTGAACATTGAGAACACATGGACACAGAGAAGGGAACAACACACACCAAGGCCTGTTGGGTGGCGGGGGTGAGGGGAGGAAACTTAGAGGATGGGTCAATAGGTGCAGCAAACCACCATGGCACACATATACCTATGTAACAAACCTGCATGTTCTGCACATGTATCCCCAAGGTTTTTTTAAAAAAGAAATAAAGAATGAAAAAGAAATTCTGTCTTTGAGTCAATCCCTGGAACTGAGAACCCCAGGAGTCCACTTGATACTCTATTGCCCTGTGGCTCTGCTGATACTTAAGGTGAAAGACAAAGTCCCCTTTAATTTGCCCTTTGTTTCTCTCAAGCAGAAATAATTTCCTCCAATAGCTACCACTGATCATAAGGTTCTGAATTTCACCTGGAGTCAGCATGTCTCAGAGGCTCACCCAAGGTTCTTGATGTAGTACCCGGGTATCAGTGTCAAAGGTGTTTGAACCAAAGTGACTCCATCTTTGATAGGGGCTGGGTAAAATAAGGCTGACACCTAGTGGGCTGCATTCCGAGAAGGTTAGGCATTTTTAGTCACAGAATTAGATCGGAGATTTGCACAAGATACAGGTCATAAAGACCTTGCTGATGAAACAGGAAGCTGGCCAAAACCGGTCAAAACCAAGATGGCAAATGAAAATGACCTCTGGTCATTTTTATTGCTTATTACATGCAAATTTTAATGCATTAGCATGCTGAAAGATACTCCTACCAGCACCATGACAGTTTGCCAATGCCAGAGCAACGTATGGAAGTTACCCTATATTGTCTAAAAAGGTAAGGAACCCTCAGTTATAGGAATTACCTACCTCTTTCCCAGAAAACTCATGAATAATTCACCTCTCGTTTAGCATATAACCAAGAAGTAACTAAGTATACTCTGTTGAGCAGCTCTTGCTGCTGCTCTGCCTATGGAGTAGCTGTTCTTTATTCCATTACTTTCTTAAAAAATTTGCTTTCACTTTACTTTATGGACTTGCCCTGAATTCTTTCTTGTGCAAGGTACAAAAACCCTCTCTTGTGGTCTGGGTTGGAACCCCTCTTTGCTAATATTACTGCTGGTTATTCAGGGCCTTAAAACTTTTCAATTAGCAGGCAATAAACACGGCTAGAGCTAGGCCTTTCTCTTCAAGGCAATAGGTTTCCTTCTGTCCAAGGGTGTATCTAGAAATATCATCCAGGAAATAAGGCCTGGAAAGAAGGTGTCATGACCCATACTCCTGCCCTATCCTGCTGTGGCTGGGCTGGTAGTCAAGATGCAAGACAAAGTCCTTCACACTCTTTCTTCTCCCCTTCTCAAGCAGAAGAAAGGAGTCTTTTTTGGAAGCCATGAGATGTGCAACTTGGGGTTTGGGTAGGGGCGATGCCAGCACTCCCTTAGCAGTATAAGCCTGTGTATCAGTAGGTCATGTACCCCTCCCATCACCACCACCTCAGCTCACTGTTTCTGGGCTAAGTTCAGCACTGGAAGTCGCCTTAGAGTTGGAGTCCTTTTGGCCTAGACTGCCTTTTAAATTTACTTAGTGATCCAGAGTACTTCAGCCCATGGTGGTGAGGTTTGAGAGAACTCAAGTTCAGACTGCTGGTATTGGTGATTCTCTTCTAGCTAGGGCTGGTTTAAGTGCTCCTTCTGTGGGTAGGCATCAGCTGAATTTGGTATGATTTTTCTTTCTGCTCTAACGGCACAGCACTGAGTTTAGTGCCTTACAATTGCTGTGTTATTTCTCCCGCAACACCCAGAGAGGCTCTCTGCACCACCCCTCCACTGCCTGTGGTGGGGGAGGGGTGGCATCAGCAATACAAGGCTTTTTTCTCTCTTCAGTGCCTCTTTCAGTGATACAAAGAAAAAAGAAGGTAATATGAGGGCTCATCTGATTTATGGTTTTTATAAAGGTGTTTTTTCTCTGTAGATAGTTGTTAACTTGGTGTCCTTGCAGGTCTTCTATTTCATCATCTTCCTTCCTATCTCCCACATTTTCTTTATTTAGTCTATCATTGATGGGCATCTAGGTTGATTCCATAACTTTGCTATTGTGAATAGTGCTGTGAAGAACATACATATACATGTGTCTTTATGGTAGAATAATTTATATTCCTTTGGGTATATAGGCCATAACGAGATTGCTGGGTCAAATGGTAATTCTAAGTTCTTTGAGAAATCACTGCACTGTTTTTCACAATGGCTGAACCAATTTACATTCCCACCAGCAGTGTATAGGCATTGCCTTTTCTCCTCAACCTCACCAGCATCTGTTTAGATATTTTAATCATAGCCTTTCTGATTGGTGTGAGATGGTATCACATTTTGGTTTTGATTTGCATTTCTCTAATAATTAATGATGTTGAACATTTTTTATATGCTTGTTGGCCATGTGTATGTCGTCTTCTGAAAGGTGTCTGTTCATGTCCTTTGCCTACTTTTTAATGGAGTTGTTTGCTGTTTGCTTTTTAAATTTATTTACGTTTCTTATAGATACTGAATATTAAACCTTTTTTGGATGCATAGTTTGTTAATTTCTTCTCTCTTTTTTTTTACATTGCTGATTTACTCTGTTGATAGTTTGTTTTGCTATGCAGAAGCTCTTTTGTTTAATTAGTTTTGATTTGTCAATTTTTATTTTTGTTGCAATTGCTTTGCCAAGACCTATGTCCACAGTACTATTTTCTATGTTATTTCTCAGACTTTTCATAATTTCAGGTTGCACATTTAAGTCTTTAATCTATCTTGAATTCACTTTTCTATATAGTTTAAGAAAGCTGTCTAGTTTTAATCTTTTGCATATGGCTAGCCAGTTATCCCATCACCTTTTATTGAATAGGGAATACTTTCCCTATTGCTCATTTTTGTCATCTTTGTCCGAGATGAAATGGTTTCAGGTGAGTGACATTGTTTCTGTGCTCTCTATTCTGTTTTATTTTTCTATGTGTCTGTTTTTGTACCAGTACCATGCTGTTTTGGTTACTGTAGCCTTGTAGTATAGTTTGAGGTGGGGTAACTTGATACCTCCAGCTTTGCTCTTCTTGCTTGGGATTGCCTTGACTATTTGGGCTCCTTGTTGGTTCCATATAAATTTTAAAATAGTTCTTCCTATTTCTGTTAGAAATGTACTTGGTAGTTTGTTAGGAATGTCAATGAATCTGTAAATTGCTTTGGGCAATGTGTTAGCTTTTCTGACATTGTTATAAAAAAATATCTGAGTCAGGCGTGGTGGCTCACACCTGTTATCCCAGCACTTTGGGAGGCCGAGGTGGGCAGATCACCTGAGGTCAGGAGTTTGAGACCAGCCTGACCAACATGGAGAAACACTGTCTCTACTAAAAATACAAAATTAGCCAGGTGTGGTGGTACATGCCTATAATCCCAGCTACTCAGGAGGCTGAGGCAGGAGAACAGCTTAAACCCAGGAGAGAGAGGTTGCAGTGAGTTGAGAGAGCACCATTGCACTCCAGCCTGGTCAACAAGAGTGAAACTCTGTTTCAAAAAAAACCAAAACCTGAGACTGGTTAATTCATTATAAAAAATGTTTCATTTACTCATAGTTCTGCAGGCTGCACAGAAATTATAGCTGTGTAGCCAGTACAGCATAGCTGTACTAGTAGTATACTGTTTTGGATCCTGGAAGCTTGTATACTTTGAAGTTCAATAACTTGATGCATCCAGGTTTGTTCTTTTTGCTTAGAATTGCTTTAGCTATTCACAGTGTTTTTGTGGTTCCATATGAATTTTAAAATAGGTTTACTAATTCTGTAAAGAATGTTACTGGTAGTTTGATAGGAGTAGCATTTAATTTGTAATTATTTTGGACAGTATAGCCATTTTAATAATATTGATTCTTCCTATCCACAAGTATGGAATATTTTCCTATTTGTTTGTGTCTTCTCTGAATTCTTTGAGTAGTGTTTTAAAATTCTCATTGCAGATATTTTTCACTTCCCTGCTTAGTCGTATTCCTAGGTAGTTTATTCTTTGTTGTGGTGATTGAGAGTTGGGAATGGGTTCTTGGTGTCGTTCTCAGCTTGGATTTTGTATGTGTATAGGAATGCAACTCATTTTCTACATTGACTTTGTATTCTGAAACTTTGCTGAAGTTGTTTCTCCAATCAAGGAGCTTTTAGACAAACACTGTGGGTTTTTTTTTAGGTATAGAATTATATTGTCTGTACATAGGGATAGTTAACTTTTTCTCTTCTTATTTGGTTGCCTTATATTTCTTTCTTTTGCCTGATTGCTCTGGCCACAGCTCCCAGTACTATGCTTTACAGTGTCCAGTCACTGGAAGCAGGTCAGGATAGTTAGGTTAAACCCAAGCAGTCTGCATTCTGACCACCAACCTGTCCGAGGTTATGAGACTGCCGTGTGCGGCAGAAATTCTCTCTATCAGGCCACAACATTCCCAGTTTGATCTCATGAAGAAAGGCGTACCCAGCTGCCATGCCACAGCGTGTACATACATCACATTCTTCTCTGTGTTCTGACAGTGGGAGATCCTTCCCAGCTCAAGATTATATCATAAATTTTGTCTCCAGGTCTCTTATGACATGCTGGAAGGGGTTCCAAAGCCCAAGCACAAATTGTAATAAAGAAGTTTGAATTTATTCCAGGCCACCACCAAAACACTACTGAAGTAATGCAATGGTGACTATGCTGTAGGCCTCCCCACTGTGGGAACAGCCAAGTTGGCAGTCTTGAGAGGGACTGGCAGGTGTGGGGTACATGGTTTGAATGCACCTTGTTCCACAGCAATGGTGGTGAATCCTGTCCTTGGTATATGTGAGAGTGCCTGGAACTCTGCTCACTCCCCCTCTGTCAGTCAGTCAGCAGCAGCAGCAACAGCTCAGGATAGGATGCAGAGCCCTTAAGGAAGGGCACACAGAATCACATTTTGCTGCAGCTTCCCAGTGCATGGAAGCATTTGGGGCTTCGCATGAGTTTGAGCAGTGCTACCGTGTGCTAAACAAACAGCTCCCATTGCCAGTCAGGAGGTCTGAAGGGGTTGTGGGACTCTCCTATAATTAAGATGGCAGAGGTTCATGGTCAAAATGTAAAGCCCCAGAGTCCCCTTACTCACTCCCTCCTTGGGTCTGGGTTCAGGGGATGGTCCTGCTGCTCAGTAAATTTGAGCAGGGAGTCCTGCTTCCTCTGTCTTCACTAACCATATTCGCCATTAGCTCTCTGCTAAATTTCAGTGCCCTGTTCAAGATTTACTCAATATTTTTGTTTCTATCTGTAAAAGAGGCATCTTCTAGCTGCAGCTAGTCAGTAATCTTGATCTTTATAAATTGAGAATTTAAAAAACTTTTTTATCAACTTCTTCGTTGAGCCTTTGCTGGTTCAGGAGCATGTTGTTTAATTTCCATGTGTTTTTGTATTTTCTGGGGTTCCTCTAGTTATTAATTTGTAGTTCTACTCCATTGTGGTCAGAAAAGATTTTTAATATAATTTTTACTTTAAAAAATTGTTCAAACTTGTTTTGTGACCTAATGTATGATCTAATCTGGAGAATGATCCATGTACTGATGAAAAGAATGTGTCTTCAGGCTGGGTGCAGTGGCTCAGGCCTGTAATCACAGCACTTTGGGAGGCCAAGGTGGGTGGATCACAAGGTCAGGAGTTAAAGGCCAGCCTGACCAAATGGTAAAACCCTGTGTCTACTAAAAATACAAAAATTGGCAAGGTGTGGTGGCAGGAGCCTGTAATCCCAGCTACTCAAGGCTGAGGCAGGAGAATAGCTGGAACCTGGGAGGCAGAGGTTGCAGTGAGCGAAGACTGCACCACTGCACTCCAGCCTTGGTGACAGAGTGAGACTGTCTCAGATATATATAGAATTTGTACCAGCTGGGTGAATTGTTTTGTAAATGTCAGTTACACCTAATTAGTCTAGTGTGTAGGTTAACTCTGCTATTTCTTTGTTGATTTTCTATCTGAATTATTTTCACATTACTGAGAAGAGAATGTTAAAATTCCCTATTATTGTAATGCAGTTTTTCTCTGCCTTGAGATTTATTTGATATGTTTTGCGTGTGTCTCCACCCAAATCTCATCTTGAATTATAGCTCCAATAATCCCCATGTGTCATGGGAAGTACCCGGTGGGAAGTAATTGAATCATGGGGGTGGATTTTTTCCATGCTGTTCTCATGATATGAATAAGTCTCATGAGATCTGATGGTTTCATAAAGGGCAGTTCCCCTGTGTATGTTCTCTTCTCTG
Source organism: Cacajao melanocephalus (assembly GCA_963573385.1). Lineage (NCBI taxonomy): Eukaryota > Metazoa > Chordata > Mammalia > Primates > Pitheciidae > Cacajao > Cacajao melanocephalus. The sequence goes on from CAUYLG010009165.1 coordinate 14,061, forward strand.
CTGCCATGTAAGATGTGCTTTTGCCTCTTGTTCTGTTCTGCCATGATAGTAAGGCCTACCCAGCCATGTAGAACTGTGAGTCCATTAAAGCTCTTTTTCTTTATAAATTACCCAGTCTTAGATATTTCTTCATAGCAGTATGAATATAGACTGGTACCTATTAATGTTGCTTTCCATACGTGGGAGCTCTGGGGTTGGTGTTGGAGTTATAGATACTTATACTTGTTATATTTGCTTGTTGAATTGGCCTCTTTATCATTATATAGTAGCAATCTTTGTTTTTACAGTCTTGATTTATAGTCTTTTAAAACTTATTTATGTGTAGCTACTCTGGCTTTTTTCTGGTTTCCAGTTATGTGGAGTATCTTTTTCTACTACTTCACTTTTGGCCTATGTGTGTCTTTATAGGTAAAGTCAATTTCTTTAAGGAGACATATATTTAACTTTATTTCTTTATTCACTCACCCTCTCTTTGCCTTTTAATTAAATAATTTAGACCATCTGCATTCAGCATTTTTAATTTTTATTTATTTTATTTTATTATATATATATTATTGCATTTTAGGTTATGGGGTACATGTGAAGAACATGCAGGATTGTTGCATAGGTGCATACATGGCAATGTGATTTGCTGCCTCCAACCCCATCACCTACATCTGGCATTTCTCCCCATGTTATCCCTTTCTAACTCCCTACCCCCCGCTATCCCTCCCCTAGTCCCTCCCAACAGACCTCAGTGTGTGATGCTCCCTTCCCTGTGTCCATGTGTTCTCATTGTTCAACACCCACCTATGAGTGAGAACATGTGGTGTTTAATTATCTTTTTTTCTGTCAGTTTGCTGGCAATGATGGTTTCCAGTTTCATCCATGTCCCTA
>CAUYLG010009166.1:0-50973 GCA_963573385.1 Cacajao melanocephalus
AAGAGTTTCTGCACAGCAAAAGAAACAATCATTAGAGTGAACCAGCAACCAACAGAATGCGCAAAAAATTTTGCAATCTACCCATCAAAGGGCTATTATCCAGAATCTACAAAGAACTAAAGCAGATTTACAAGAAAACAAAGAAACCCATTCAAAAGTGGGTAAATGATATGAACAGACACTTTTCAAAAGAAGACATTTATGTGGCCAACAAACATATGAAAAACACTCAAAATCACTAGTCATTAGAGAAATGCAAATCAAAACCACATTAAGATACCATCTCATGCCAGTTAGAATGGCAATCATTAAAAAATCTGAAGACAACAGATGCTGGGGAGGATGTGGAGAAATAGGAACACTTTTACATTATTGGTGGGAGTATAAATTAGTTCAACCATTGTGGAAGACAGTGTGGCGATTCCTCAAGGACCTAGAAATAGAAATTCCATTTGACCCAGCAATCCCATTACTGGGTATATACCCAAAGGATTATAATTCATTCTGTTATAAAGATATATGCACACATATGTTCATTGCAGCACTGTTTACAATAGCAAAGACCTGGAACCAACCCAAATGCCCATCAATGATAGACTGGATAAAGAAAATGTGGCACATATATACCATGGAATACTATGCAGCCATAAAAAAGGATGAGTTCATGTCCTTTGTAGGGATATAGATGAATCTGGAAACCATAATTCTCAGCAAACTGACATAAGAACAGAAAACCAAACACTGTATGTTCTCACTCATAGGCAGGTGTTGAACAGTGAGAACACATGGGCACAGGGAGGGGAATATCACACACTGGGGTCTGTTGGGAGGTGGGAGGCTCGGGGAGGGACAGCAGGGTGTGGGGAGTTTGGGTAGGGATAACATGGGGAGAAATGCCTGATGTAGATGAGTGGGGATGGAGGCAGCGAACCACCATGGCATGTGTGTACCTATGCAACCATCCTGCAAGACCTACACATGTATCCCAGAACTTAAAGTACAATTAAAAAACAACAACAACAACAAAACAGACATCTGCCTGCCTTTGTCCTTCATAGCTGAATATAATCACTTAAATGAACCATCATGCACTTAGACTTCAAACATATCTCCCTTACTTTTGTAGTACAACCATTTTTGCCTATTAAATTGTAAGTTCCAAAAAATATTATTTTATTATTTTAATTTCACTTATTCCTTTTCTAATGCTTTTCTTTGTTTAGATAGAAGTTTTTGATCTATATTATTCTTTCTTCTCTCTGAAAAATATCTTCAACATTTTTGCAGGGCAGATCTTCTGGCAATGAAATCCCTCCGTTTTCTCTAAAAAATTCTTTATTTTTCACCTTTGAAGGAAAATTTTGCTGGTTATAAAAATATCAGTTGACAGGGCCTTTTTTTTTTTTCAGAGTTTCAAAGATTTCACTTCACTCTTCTTGCTTGCCTGCTTTCTGAGGTCAAATCTGCTGTAATCTGTACCCTCACTTCTGTTTTTTGTTGTTTTTTCCCCCGCTTCTGGCTTCCTTCAAGATTTTCTTTGTCTTTGACTTGCTGCAATTTGAATATGAAAAGCCTGGTTGTAGAATTTTAATTTTAATCGTTTGTTTTGGCATTCTCTGAGTTTCCTGGATCTGTAGTCTGGTGTGTTTGGTGTCTGTCATTAGTTTTGGGAGTTCTTGGCCATGTATTATTTCAAATATTTCTTCTGTCATGTTCTATTTCTTATCCTTCTGGTGTTCAGTTATACCTTTTGATATTGGCCCATAGTTCTTGTATATTCTATTCTTTTTTAAAATTTGTTTTCCTTCTGTTTTTCAGTCTGGGAACTTTTAAAATTTACCAATATGCAAGCTTACCTATCTTTCGTTAGCTATCTTAAGTCTACGGACAAACCACCAAAAGGCATTCCTGATTTCTGTTACTGTTTCTTTGATTTCTAGCATTTCCTTTAGACTCTTTCTTATAATTTCTATCTGTATTGACATTCTCTATTTGATTTTGCATGTTGTGTATTTTTTTCATGCCTTTATTAGTCATAGTGTAACTGAGTACCCTCATTTTTCTAAGAGAGAGTTTTTTACTCTCTTTCTTCTTCTTTCTTTCCTGCTTTTCCCCACTTCCTAATTAGGTCTTTAGAAATGCAGTTATAGCCTTTACCCTCTTCACCAGACACTCCCTAGAGGGCAAGTTTATTTAACTATGTACTTAGAAGCTCCACAGTGAAACTCTCCTACCAGGTGGCTGCCTAAAGAAACAACAGTCCATCAACAACTCAAAGTATGTCCGCTATGAAACTCTCTGCCACCTGGAGAATTTTCTGCTGCTTTTACAACCTAGTCCTGTCCTCAAAGGAACCAGCAGTCACCAGCTTAACCACCCAGTAGATAAGGCACCAAAGCTAGTATGCAGACCCCCCACCTGCTCACTTCTTCCTCTGCATGTCATTCATGCCAGCATGCTGGGCCCCCTTTAAAAGCACCCCACTTTCTGCTCCAAAAGTGAAGTGGCATCCTTAAAGGCAAGATCCTGCTTATCTTCCACTATGCAAGCTTTGGAATAAAATGTCACTTTCTTTATACCAGACCTTGCTCCTATTAATTGGAGTGACTGGGCCTGTGTTTTGGTTACAATTTTTGTGGCTCATATCGGGAAGTGCTGCATGCCTGGGGTGAGCTAAGTTTGTCAGCCCAGTTTCACTACCAGGTAAGGTGTGGGGTCACCTGTGAGTGCCAGCTGCTCATGGCTAGCACATCCCATAATGGGAACGTTAGGTAACTTCCCAGAAGCTGCCATGCATTCATTTTAGGGTAAGCTCCCTTTTGCCTCATGGTGTGGCATCTGCTACCTTTAGTGCTTTACTGGTGCAGGCAAAATGGCCTCTTAAGAAGCTGACAAACTTTGAAACTGAGTGGGTAGTTGGAATGCACCCGAACTGGGTGGCTCTTTTGGGGTACTGCTGGGGCCTTGCCCTATTTAAGACTTGGCTCTTTTGGGGTGTCACTGAGGCCCTGCTCTATTTAAATGATAACATTTGAGCACTTTGTGCATCTGTATTTATTTGACTATGTGACACTATAGGAATTTGGCTCAGACTCAGTTTTCTGTGGAGCCATTTGGAACTCGGGTGGGAGATTAAGGGCTTCACCCAGGCCCTTCACTGGGGACTCATTTGGAAGCACACTGTTTGCATGTGTGAATGAATGACTTTTTTATGGGTCCTGCTGCCTTTCTTTACTCTCTACCTCTCATTTCACCCTCCTGACTGTCTCGGAGAGCTGCCCACCTAGGGTGCTGAGACTCTCCCTGACAGAAGATAAATGAGAATGGTGGGCATAGTGACCCCACTCTGTGTAGTGGCTGAAAGGTTCCCAAGTTTCCTTCTGGTCACTTTACCTTTCTTTTTTTCTTCTCCTCCTTTCTTTCTCACACCTCACTTGTGAAACCTGGCTCCTATGCCTCACACTAAGTTCATAGGAACATAGGCCTGGATCTTATGCAGGCTGTATTTCCCTTTCTCTTCTTTTCTGCCTGCTTTAAATATGCTGCCACTAAGCTGCTGGTGCTGAGACAGAACTTGCGGTCTAACTAGAATATAAACATTGGAAACACTTTTGAAACTGAGGGAAGAGAGGATTTTTTTTTTTTTTAAAGGAAGGACTCTCTTTTGGAGCCAGGAGCAGTGCAGGCTGGGGTTAGGGCAGGGGAGATGCCAGAACTCCTTTAGCTGCCCCAGCTGGTGTCTAGTAGGTCACATGCCCCTCCAGTCCGCTGTCTCTAGACACAGTCCAGCACTAGAACTCTTCTAGCTGTTGCAGTCCTGATGGCCTCAACTGCCTTTCAAGTTTATTTAGAGCCTCAGAGCACTTTAGCTCATGGCGGCAAAGCTTGGAGGAGCTCAAGGTATGATGATTGGGATCAATGATTCCCTTCTGGCTAGGGCAGGTTTAAATGCTCCCTCCATGGACAGGCATCCGCTGAATGTAGTCTGATTTTTTTTCTTTCTGCTATCAAAGGCAACATTGAGTTCAATGCCTTACAATTGGAATGTTCCCTCTCCTCCAGGACTCAGAGACATTCTCTGTCCCACACTGCTGCTGCTAGGGGTGGGTTGGGGCAGGGGGCAAGGGATGACGTTGGTAATTCAGGAGTGTTTTTTCTACCTGTTCAGATCAGCTTTCAGTGATACAAAGCTAAAACCAGGGTACTGTGAGTGCTCACCTGATGCTAGATGCTTTAAGGTCATAAAATACTTTTATGAGTTATAATAATTATTTGACTTGCTTCTTTTACAGCTATTGGATTCTAGGTAAGGTCTTGGGACATAGGGAGTTAGCCAGGTTCCCTGCCTAGACTGGAAGAATCAGACAGTTGTCTGGCATCTCCCCTGCCCTAACCCCAGGCTGCACAGCTCCTGGCTCCAAAAGAGATCCCTTCCTTTAACAATGTCCTGGGCTTTACAATCGATATATGGTTAAAATTACTTACTTGCTGGATTTTTCACCAAAAATAAAAGTTGCTGAGAGTTAACATTGTAACATGTAATTGAGACTACCAGAGAAACAGTTTCACATGCAAGATATATAAGGAAAGTAGAATGTGGTTTTGGTAAAAGGTTATAAGAAGGCATGTGACATGGTTTTTGTTAAAGAGAATGTAATTTTGTCTAATTCAGAGGTTTTTAAAGGATTGGCCTAAGCTAAAAGAACAATAGGACAAAACTGAAAGTTTAAACAAATTGTGAAAGATTTGTTAATCTTATAAAATAGTTCTATGGGTGTGAGAAAGCTGGCTAAAATTTGAAAGAGATTATTTAGTTTTTCCATAAATCAAACATTAGAATAAAAGAACATGGATGTAGCACCAGATTCTGGGCCCATGTGTCTGAATAACAAGGTTTTCTTAGAATATCTTTTTTACATTAATTCTTTTAATTTGTTTTTCTAGGATCTATTATATCCTTTGCCAATTTTTGACTGAAATGTTTTTTGTTGATTTTTAAGAGAGCTATATAAATATTAATACTTTGGAAAAAAAAAAGAAGAACTGCTATTTAACACAACATTGTAAAGGATTATAAAAAAACAAATTATGGAAATTTTACCTTATGGTCAAATTAATTAAGATTGGTAGATTTGTTTATAAGGTTTTATTGAGAATTGGGTTTAGCATTAATAGTATACTAATACGGCCAGGCGCGGTGGCTCACGCCTACAATCCCAGCACTTTGGGAGGCCAAGGCGGGTGGATCACAAGGTCAAGAGATTGAGACCATCCGGGTCAACATGGTGAAACCCTGTCTCTACTAAAAATACAAAAATTAGCCGGGCATGGTGGCGCATGCCTGTAGTCCCAGCTACTTGGGAGGCTGAGGCAGGATTTGCTTGACCCCAGCCGGTGGTGGTTGTGGTGAGCTGATATTGCACCATTGCACTCCAGCCTGGGTAAAAAGAGCGAAACTCTGTCTAAAAAAAAAAAAAAAAATAGTATACTAATACAAAGTGAAATTTGGCTTTCTCTTTTGAATAAATCTTTGTATAATATTAAAAAAATTTTAAAATATTTTGTTTGCCTTTTGAATAAATGACAGAAAAAGAGCAGAAAGAAAAGAGATGGATTCAGTTGGCCTCATAATGTCTTTATTGGATTTTCTTTGAAAAGCTGTCTATCTTCTATCCACAAGTAAAGATTTTTCCCTTTTACGTATAGTGACCTGAGATTTTATTTTTTAATACCAAACGTTTAAACCTTTGATATTTGACAAACTTTCCAAAGTCGAATTCTAAATTATTTTTTTCAACCTGGTTAACCTTTCCAGATATTAGGTCCCCTAAAGTTGAAAAGAGACATATTCTTTACCCCCTCCTGCCAGGGCCATTGGGAAATTTTTCTTGAATCCTCAGAACCTCCCTGTGAGGACCTACTGATATTTCTGGAAGGTGTATGTGCAAGCCCACCCCCTGCATGACAGCAACCACCAGGAGTTTCTCACTCTCACATTAGACCATACTTAGGCTCTAGCAATTCATCAGAATTACTAGTTAAGTGTTCCTATCAGGTTAGGGCATCCAGGAGCTTCTGCTCCAGGTAAGCAAGTATTAGATACACTTATATCTCTATGGATGTGCATTTCTCTCCAGGAGGTGGCTGTTTGCCCTGAGACCTTGGTTCTCTGAGGTCCAAAAGCCATTGATTTTCAGTTTGTCCAGTTTTTCTTGATGCAAGGATGGGAATGGCAACTTCTAAGTTCCTTATATATTGGAGCTGAACTTATGATATTTTCTTAAGATTTCCTACTATTAAGAACACAGGCAGTAGATTTAACAGTGAGAACTGAATTGTCTCCTTGTACTTGGCTTAGAGTCACTGAAACAAAACAAGGACTCCAGTATGATTTATACTCATGCAGAGTAATTGATTTGGGAGGTATTTTTGCAGAATTTGTTTGAGGAATGAATTGTTCATGCTGATAAAGGTAGGACTTGAGAATAAGCTATGACTGGGGTGAAGAGGCCCGCAATAACTTGTAGAAACTATGGCTGGAAATAGTAGGTTGTGACCAGGCTACAATGTTTGGTATAAGTATGTATTATTCTGTGGTCAGCATAGAGTCACTAAAGATTTTGAAAATGTTAATAACAAGCAAAAATCTGAACAAGTGATCTGGTGATAGTACTGGATAAACTGACAGGACCATGGGTTAGTAGTATCAAACTCAAGCTTTGGTGTCTGAATAGAGATAAAAAGGAGAAACTGAAAAGCTGTAACATCTTAATGATAAAATCAGAAACTTGAGAGATGAAGTCCAGGAGTCTGGCCTATAACATGAAAATTTGAGATGTGACTAGAACTCACAACAGAGTATTGTGGTTGAAGATTATATATGTGGTTCATCTTTATCTGAAACCTTAAATAGAGATGTGATTCCTGGGAAAGACAGGAAGCGGGGTGAGAACCTTCGTAGATGTGTAAATGTAAAGGGGTGGGAAAAAATAAAGTTAATGGTGGGAAAATCAGAAGGATGAGAGTGAAACTAGGACAAGATGTAAAGAAAACTAATAAGCCATTAAAGTTTATTAAAAAAAACCATTAGTTTAATTTATAGTTAAATTTTTTTTTTCTCCAACTTATGTCTGTCCTATGGGAGCAGACTCTGGAGTGTGCAAATCCAACAGTCCTGATAAGGAAAAAGCGGCTTCCTGTATAGTTGGCCTGAGAGGTCAACTTCTTGTCACATGAATTACTTTTATGATGGAAATAGATGTTTCTACTGCAAATGAATTTTACCAGGCAAGTGTCCACATTTATGAGATAATGCTCCACTATTGGAATCTAATCAGGTAGAAGAATGATTTATGTCAGCTGTAAAGTTGTGATGATAGCCAAATATAATACAGGCATACCGTGTTTTATTGAGCTTTGCTTTATTGTACTTCACAGATAGTGTTTATTACAAAGTGAAGGTTTGTGGCAACCTTGCATCAAGCAAGTCTATTGGCACCACTTGTCCAACAGCATGGACTCGCTTCATGTCTTTGTGTCACGTTTTAGTAATTCTCACAATATTTCAAACTTTTTCATTATTATTTTATCTGTTATGATGATCTATGAATCCGTGATCTTTCATGTTACTGTTGTAATTGTTTTGGAGGGCTGCGAACTATGCTCACAGAGACAGAAAATTTAATTTATAAATGTTTTATGTGTTCTGACTGCTCCGCCAACCAGCTGCTCCCTGATCTCTCTTCCTCTTCTTGGGCCTCCCTATTCCCTGAGATGCAGTATTGAAATTAGGTCAATTAATAAGCTTACCATGGCCTCCTAAGTATTCAAGTGAAAGGAAGAGTCACACATCACTCACTTTAAATCAAAAGCTAGAAATGATTAAATTTAGTGAGGAAGTCATGTTAAAAGCCTAAATAGGCTGAAAGCTAAGCCTCTTGTGCCAAATAGTCAGCAAAGTTGTAAATACAAAAAAAAAAGTTATAGAAGGAAACTTAAAGTGCTACTTAAGTGAACACACAAATAATCAGAAAGTGAAGCAGCCTTCTTGCTGAGATGGAGAAAGTTCGAGTGGTCTGGAAAGAAGATTAAACAGGCCACAAGACTACCTTAACCCAAAGCCTAATCCAGAGCAAGGCCCTAACTCTCTTCAATTCTGTGAAGGCTGGGAAAGATAGGGAAGCTGCAGGAGAAAAGCAGGTAGCTAGCAGACGTTGGTTAATGAGGTTTAAGGAATGAAGCCATCTCTATAACTTAAAAGTAAGTGCAAGGTGAAGCAGCACGTGCTGTTGTAGAAGCTGCAGCAAGTTATCCAGAAGATCTAGCTAAGATGATTGATAAATGTGGCTACACTTAACAATAGATTTTCAGTATTAACCAAACAGCCTTCTATTGGAAGATGCCATCTAGGATTTTCATAGTTAGAATGAAGTCAATGTCTGGCTTCAAATCTTCAAAGGACAGGCTGATTCTTATGTTAGAAGGCTAAAGCAGCTATGACTTTACATTGAAGCTGATCCTCATTTGCCATTCTAAAAATCCTAGGACCCTTAAGAACAATGCTAAATCTACTGTCTGTGCTCTATAAATGGAACAAAAAAGTCTGGCTAATAGCACATCTGTTTATAACACGGTTTACTGAATATTTTAAGCCAACTGTAGAAACTTACTGGTCAGAAAAAAAATTCTTTCAAAATGTTACTGCTCATAGACAATGCACCTGGTCACCCATGTGTTCTGATGCAGATGTCCTAGGAGATTCATGTTGTTTTCATCCCTGCTAATATAACATCCATTCTGAAGCCATGAATCAATGCGTAATTTCAAGTCTTATTATTTAAAGAATATAGTTCTAGGAGTATTGCTGCCATAGTGATTCTTCTGATGGACATGGGTAAATTGAAAACTTTCTGGAAAGTATTCACTATTCTAGATGCCATTAAGAATATTCATGATTCATAGAAGGTCAAAATATCAACATTAATGGGAGTTTGGAAGTTGATTCTAACCCTCACGGATGACTTTGAGGGGCTCTAGATTTCAATGGAGGAAGTAACTGTAGATATGGTATAAAGAATAAAGTTAGATGTGGAGCCTAAAGATGTGATTGAATTGCTACAATCTCATGATAAACTTGAATGGATGAGAAGTTGCTTCTTATAGATGAGCAAAATGTGGTTTCATGAGATAGAATCTACTCTTGGTAAAGATGCTATGAACACCAAGTGACAATCAATGATAGAAAATTACATAAATGTAGTTGATAAACCAGTGCATTGAGGACTGACTTTGATTTTGAAAGATGTTCAATTGTGAGTAAAATGCTATGAAACAGCATCATGCACTACAGAGAAATCTTTCATGAATCAATTGATGTGGTAAATTTCACTGTTATTTTAAGGAATTGCCATAGCCACGTCAACCTTCAGCAACCACCATCATTCAAGGCAAGATACCTCAACAGCGAAAAGATTGACTTGCTGTAGGCTCAGATGATTGTCAACATTTTTTAGCAATAAAGTATTTTTAAATTAAGGTATATACATTGTTTATCTGGCCATAATGCTATTGCACACTTAATAGACTACAGTATACTTTAAACATAACATTTTATGCACCTGGCATCCAGAAAAATCCTATGACTCACTTTACTGCAATGGTCTGGAACCAAACCTGTAATATCTCCAAGATATGCCTGTATACAAAATTACCATTATCTTAGGGGTAACTGCAAATAATTTGCTTCCTCCCAGTCAGTACATACCTTCATAACATATAAAATTATTTGGATAGTTCTATTTGGATATACTGTTGATCCTTGAACAACATGGGTTTGAATTGTGTGGTCCACTTTTACCTGAATTTTTTTAACCACATGCAGATCAAAAATGCAATATTCTCAGGATGTGAACCCTGCAGTATATGGAGGGCCCACTTTTTGTATATGTGGGTTCAACAGTGCTGACTGTGGTAACTGAGTATGCACAGATTTTGCTATATGTGGGTGGTCCTGGAACCAATCCCCCACGCAGACCGAGGGACAAATAATGTATATGCTATTACATATACATACGTGAAGTACAATCAGATGCTCTACCCCAGCATCGAGCGACTTGTTTCACACTAAGACTGATTAATATTTAAAGGAAAGAAAGAAAATGGTTGGTAGGTTTCTTCTATAGCAACAAGGCAGTTTTCATCAAGTTTGTGAAATGTAATTTTATTAATAGAAGGGCATGTATTACCATACACACTGTTCCCAGATAAATAAAATCCCAACATCTCTGAAAGCACACAAACACACAGTTTTACAGGGTACAATACAAAGTGAATTTTGATGATGTGTCTTACTTGCATTTACTAAAAATCTGAGAAAGACTATAATCAGTCTCTAAATAATTATCTTGCATAAAGAGAAAAGTAGAGCACAATATATATATCACAAACGAAATCTCACTCTCTGTAACATTACAACATGGAATTTTACTTAATCAAAAATAAAAGCAAACTGGCTGAAGAAGGCGGTATCATTATTTTTTTTTCACAATATTACACTAATTTCTATTTTTGGCATGAATTATTAACCTTTTCCATTAGTAGGAAAATGTGCTCTGCAAATTCTCGGATGGCACCACGGCCACCATTACATTTGCAAATGTATCCAACAGCCTTCTGGGCAGTGGAACAGGCATCAGCAGGAGCGCTACTTAGGCCCACTCTCTTCAAGCACTCTTCATCAGACACTTCATTTCCTATCAAGTAAAATAAATACTGAGCAAACATTTAAAGAGACAAAGACTATTCTAGCTAAAATAATGCAGACGACAATCAATCAACAGGTAACTCTGGCAACTTCAGTAAGAGCCAAGGGCACTGCATATAAGAATACTAAAGACTAGATGGAACAAAAATATTTTACAGTATAATTGAGGTCAAGGGTTTTCTCTAAGCAATCAAAAATCAACTCGTATCAGCTAGAGAAGAAGAATGGAGCGTCTAATTCCTACCTGCCATGCATATTACAAATGTAAAAAATTTTATATATGAATTCTGAGTTATTTAAATTTTATTAAGCAAAATTTGAAACATATGCAAGAACCCCAATTTTATACTGAACAATTATCAGAATTTAAAATCACTTAGTAATATTGTTCTGTCCAGTGCTCCCTAGTTTCTTGGGGGAGAGGGAGAGGAAGGAATTCATCATATTTTAGCCAAAAACTCTTCAGCATTTATCTCTAATTTTTTAATCTGACAGAATATCATGAAACCCATAAAATCAATACTAGTTCCTTAATATCCTCTAATAACCTAGTATATGTTAAGATATCCCTAGTTGTCTCAAAATTGTCCTTTTATAGTTAACTTATTTGAATCAGGAGTAAACTAAGGTTCACATATGGTCTTTTGTTTATATATATCTTAAATCTCTTTAAATCTATAATAGTTCTGATTGGTATGCCACTTATTAATATTTGCTGAAAAATTACCATTTTTAAAGAATAAAAATAAATACTAAATCAACTGACAAAATTATATCCTTTTTCTCCCTCTCCGTTAACCCCTTTTTTGGCATAGGATGCATTTTAGAAGCTCCCGGTATCTTCAATTCACCATTCTGAGTAAATTATTACTATACTTTAGACCACATAAAACAATAAAATCTTGGTTGAAAAGAGTTTCTTTTAAATTTGTTCTATGCTTATCTACTGAAATTTTGTTTTATTATTAAATGTGTTGAAATCTGAACTGTTTTCACTAAAAGATAATACAAATTAAAGTCAGTATTTGCATAATCCAGTCTTTAAGCTCTACTTACTAAATTTTACTTATAAAAGTATTGATTTTTTTTAAGAAATATATATTTTTTATATGTTTATATCACCCATATAAACATTGCTGAGTGTTTTTTTTTTTTTAGTAGCCACGGGGACTCACTAAGTTTCTCAGGCTGGTCTTAAACTCCTGAGCTCCAGGGATCTGCCTGCTTCAACCTCCCAAAGTCGTGGTATTGCAAACCTGAGCCATCAGGCCTGGCCTGCTCTGTTAAAATAAAAATTTAAATGCTATTCTCTATTTTTTTACTCTCCTTTTAAAGTGTTTATTTTTTAAAATGTCATGTAAGTAATACATATTCATGGTAAAAAGATTTTTTTTTTTAAAAAAGCAAAAAAAAAATCAAAATCATCCTAATTATCACTATTTGTAGATAATCACTACATTTTGACACATATAATCCTAGAGTTTTACCTATATAAATGATACACTTATTACCATCTGTAGGCACTATGTTAAGCATTTTATATTATCTTTGCTTTTCTTTCTCTTTGTTTTTTGAGATGGAGTCTCGCTCTGTTGCCCAGGCTGGAGTGCAGTGGCATGATTTTGCCTCACTGCAACCTCTGCCTCCCAGGTTCAAGCAATTCTCCTGCCTCAGCCTCCCGAGTAGCTGGGATTACAGGCACGCACCACCATGCCTGGCTAATTTTTTGTATTTTTAGTAGAGACGGGGTTTCACCATGTTGGCCAGGCTGGTCTCGAATTCCTGACCTCGTGATCTGCCTGCCTTGGCCTCCCAAAGTGCTGGGATTACAGGCGTGAGCCACCATCCCTGGCTTGTTTTTCTTTCTAATGGCCTTATAAAATTTGGTTTGTGTTTATATTGTAAGTAGAAAACTAAGGCATATAGAAGCTTGCTTAATATCCCAAAAATACTAACTTTAGCTAGAATTTCTTATATATTCCATTAAAATTGTTTTCTTCTAATAAAAATGGGATCTGTCTTTAACAAACTTTCTGCAGTATTTATGTGCATTGAATCCTCATGTGTGGTTTAAGGGTTATTCCTGAAGTCCCCACATCATATGCTCCCAAAGTATTCCTGTGCTTCTTATTTTGAGGCTCATATTACCCTTGTAAATATTTCTTTCATACATGATTTATAGTTGTTATGCATCTTAATAACTTATTATCAATTTTAAAATGTTGACATCATCAGACTGTAAGCTATGTAAGCAGGAAGGTTAAAGTTCCCACAACCAGTTCCATGCTGCATATCATCATAGCTAACTGTATGTGCATTTACTTAATATTAAAGTGAAAAACTTATTGCTGTATCTGATGATCATGCAAATAAATACAGATCTCAGCACTGTTTGTAATGGTTGCACAATATGCCTTTTTAGGGACATTGATTCTATTTTTCACAGGACATTTAAGTGGGTTCTTTTAACTTCACTGTTGGCCCATTTGTCTTATTTCTTTCCTGGAATTGGAGTTTGGAGGAAAAAGTATGTACATTCAATTAACAGCCAAAATAACCAGTGTAATTCCTATGTACTAGAAATTCTGCTAAGTGCTTTACTCAGATTATTTTATTAATCCCTACCAGAGCCCTGTGATAATAGGTACTCTTGGTATCTCCAGTTTACAGATGAGGAAACATTATTAATCTTATCACAACTGGCTAATCAGTAGTGCGGTCTGACTTCACAGCTTGTGCTAGTAATCATTCTACATTTGATATATATTATTAAACTAACCTCCAGAAAGACTGCCCCGTTTAACACTTTGATTAGCAGTGTAAGAGAGTTCCTATTTTCCTACAATCATGCCCATTTAGGGGATGTGCCTTCTGATTTACCTGTTTCTTTTAAAATAAGTAAATAAATCCTGGTCCATTTTACTATGGATGAATAAAAAGATACCAACCAAGATATGCCACTTCTTTCCAGCACAGGCCCATTTCTTTTCTCCATTCATCTACAACTGCTAGCTTGTCTGATACACTGACTTCCATTTTGCAATCCAGTTTTAAAGAAGAGAGCGTCTGCTTTGAACAGGACCTTTCTGAGATTAGCCTCACCTTAGAAAAAAGGATCAGAGGAAGAAGGGAAAAATTAAAAAGTGAAGAAAACAGAAATCTTTCGTAACAATTAACCTTGTAGATAATCCAAATCACAAATGAGTCATCTTTTAACCTTCTGAAGGCCCAAGTAAGAAAACTGATTCTCATTTTAAAATAAAATTAAAGCTTATTTTATTTCTAATAGCCCAATAAAGGTGAGACACAGTACTTTATTTTCTACAATAGAAAGGATTCTATCTACAGGTAAAAAAATACAACATATATTGTCTCATACTAATCTAAGATTCTCCTATAATTCAGTTTATCCAGAGGAAAGTCTATAACCTGTCTTGTGCTGCTTAGCAACACATATTTAGGATTTTTAGTGAATTATAATTATCTTAGCCTTCATTGAAAAAATAAACGTTATTTTGAATCAAAAATGTCATTTATAAGAATAAGCTAGATTTTAAAAATCCACAAGATATTTTCTTTTTTTAAAATGGCATACCTATTATCTAGGGAATCTCTTTCGTTGCAAGATCCTATGGGAAATACTAGATAGCTCCCATTTAAAAGTAGTATGTTTATAGTTACTGAATAAACAAGAAATACTATTTGCTGCTTAACAAATTCCTAATTCTACTCTTCTAAAAGTAAATAGTATAATAATTTTATAGGCATACGAAGGTCAAATTTCAGGTATTTTAATAGTTAATACTAAAAATTTAAATCTCTTAATTCCTTGCATGTTCTTCGACCCTGAATCAAAATATTATAAAATACTGCTATATTGAGGGAGCACATACCTCAATACCACTTTTCTTTAATAAACTTATCCCAATAGCATCTTTTACATCATAAGATATTATTTCTTTTTGGTCTCCTGATACATAAATGTGGCCATTGGTGAGACATCCATCAATATTGCAAACCAAAAGTTTTATTTCCTTAAGCTTCTCTTTGCCAAAATAGCCATATCTAAAAGAAACCAAAATAGACCTTTGAGTACAAGTGTAATACTAATCACTCCCTCTCATCTGGCTAAACCAATGAATTAAATGTCACCCTCCATTCAATTATTCAAACATTACTCTTCAAATTTACTTCATGTATACATTTCAACTTACAGTGCAATAACTAAAAATTGTATGGTCTAACCAGATAATGTTTTTCTCAGTTTATTGAATAAGCCATGTAAACATATACTTTACGTACATCTTCCTCACATGAATAAAGTAATGACAAAGATCCTAAGATGTTTGAGGTATCAGAAATCAGTATCAAGAAGTATAATTATTAGGACTTAGTAGAAAGGCTATACAGATTTGTTTGTTTTTACCTTAATACTCTTTGCTCTGCAATAGGCCAATCAATATCCACATCTATATCCACACTATGCTCAGCTCGCATTTCATAGTATGCCATTTTTCCACCCTGAAGATAGAACAAATGTCATGAATACGGTTTTTAATATTCATTCACATATAACAAAACTTTTTCATTTCTACAGTACTCAGAAAAATGAATAACCCAGTAAAATCAGTCACATAAAAATGATTTTTAAATTTATTTTTACTTTTTATTTTTTAGAGACAGGGGTTTCACTCTGCCACACAGGCTGGAGTGCAATGGCGCAATCACACCTCATTATAACCTTGAAATCTTGGGCTCAAGCAATCCGCCCACTTCAGCCTCCTAAGGAGCTGGTACTACAGGTATACAACACCATCCCCGGCTACATTTTTAAAAAGTTTTTTGTAGATATAAGATCTCTCTATGTTGCCAAGACTGGTCTTGGAAACCTGGCCTCAAGCTGGCCTCTCAAAGTGCTTAGATGACACCCTTGAGCCACCACGCCCAGCCTGATTTTTTTTTTTAAGGAGAAAGCTCACACAAAACAAACAATCTTAACATTTTTCAAACTCTACCTATATAGTTCAAGTTCTCCATTTAAAAAAAAAAATTAATTTCTATTTTAATATTGAAAAAGCAGAAATGTTACCTTTTCCAGGATTCTGACCACAGGGATTTTGTGGAAACCCCTTAGTTGTATCCTCTTTTTTTAAGAAAGTCTCTCCTGTCATCATCTAAAAGCAGTATAAAGGTTTTTGGAATTTCTTTTCTAATTTGCAACAAACAGGCAACACAGGGGAGGAAAACTAACTGTAGCATCTGTTGTCCACAGTTTTCTTAGCTCCCTGAGCTATAGATGAAAATGGCTAATAGTCATCCAAGATATATGTGGACAAAGGCAAAGGCAGTCTCTTGATTTTAGGGCAACCCTGGGGGCAAGAGAAGGGGCCCTTCTTCTGATAGTAATTATTTGAATGACCAGATCAATTACTGGACAATTTCATTTTTTTTTTTCCAAATTGTTAGTCTCTTCATAAATCTTGTTTTAATGAGAAACATTTTTCTCCACACTTTAGGAATGGGTTACACCATGGTCCTCCTTAGAAAAGAGCTTAAAAATGTTAGTATCTATGTATGTCAAATCTAATTTTTCTGAACACTTAAATTTAACTAAACAGTCAGTCTATAGTTTGCCGATACACTGACCAGATGATCTGTAAAAATGTTTTTCTCTTTTGCTCAGAATAAGAGTCACATTGGAATGTTTATTACGCAGTGGAGAGGTTTCTCTCTCTCTTTTTAAAAATGCTATTTCTTGAGTAAAATAAGAACCTGAATATAAATCCTGACAGTACCATTTACTAGCTGTTTTTGCCTTGAATCAATTACTTCATTTTCCAGAGATGCAGTTTTCCTCCTCTGTAAAACTGGGTAGAAATGTCCACTTCATTCAGCTGCTACGCAGATTACATAAGATAGCATATGCAAAGTGTTTCACATACTCCACAGTACACAGTAAGTAATAAATAATAACTAAAATTAACAAGTTAAGAAATACATAATGCAACCATGTTGCAGGCTCTAAAATGAGAGACATTAAATCCCTTATTTGAAAATGACAGAAATGAGAGTCAGGACAGATAAAATGATACATATTCAAGGTTACATAATAAAAGAGTTAGAATTAGAAGCTGGGTTTCCTGACAGCCAGGCTGTTACTCTTTTCACCTCTATGACACTGTTTGTCTTTTTAAAAGCAGTAGAAGTTATTCAACCCTACAGCCACAACATAACTACAAAACAAACATGGATTACATAGTTTTGAATAAAATAATACGAGTACCAGAACATGTGTAGACATGCAGTACTTGATTCATTTTTTATCACTGTAGCAAAATTCCTTGCATATTTACTGAATGGATTCCAATGATCACTTTGGGGTAAACCTGCAGGATAAATGCCTCAGATGACAAATCTTGTCAGCTATTACCTTTCCTCTATAGATTGATACTTTTCTTTACCATAGAGAAATTGTACCATACTTCTTCCCTAGAACTCAAAGTATGCATACAAAAGAGCTTAAAAGGTTTATGCAGAATGAAGGTACAAACCTGTAAGTAACCCATCTCTATCAAATGTCTTTTAGCAAAATAAAATGAGCCATTTTCATATAATTCTCCATCCCAGTCTTGTCGACGAGGCCGTTTAGCAGGATTTAAATTCAGAGGTTCGGTCACTTCACGAACTAAAAGCAAAAAGTTAGAGTCTAAGTCCATGTTGCTCTGAAGAAAGTGTTCATTTAGTAACTTTAAAGAAGTTAATAAAAATGAACTCAGAATGCAAGGCATTTCTCTATCTAGGTAAGTAACTTTTTTTTTTTTCAGACTGAGTCTCACTCTGTCACCCAGGCTGGAGTGCAGTGGCAAGATCCCGGCTCACTGCAACCTCTGTCTCCCAGGTTCAAGCGATTCTCCTGCCTCAGCCTTCCGAGTAACTGGGACTATAGGCGCAGGCCACCATGCCTGGCTAATTTTGTATTTTCAGTAGAGACAGGGTTTCACCATATTGGCCGGGCTGATCTCAAACTCCTGACCTTGTGATCTGCCCTCCTCGGCCTCCCAAAGTGCTGGAATTACAGACGTGAGCCACTGCGCCTGGTCTGATAATTAACTTTTTTCTCACACCTTAAAGTAGCTTTAAAGTAGTTTTAAAATACCTATATTCAAAATTTGAGCCCTTTAATCTATTTCTCATTGTTTGCATATATAGAAATATGTTATTTATCTGATAAGGTTGAGAACTTGTCTTTCTAGAATTATTACTGAAAATTAAATATTTCTCCATTAAATCATTGAAGATTTTATATTGATGAAAATGTTTACGTAACATATTATATATTCTTATCATTAGTTAAAAACATACTAAACATAATAATAAATTATGTTTATGATTATACATGATAATAAAGGCTCAGTAATGCCAACATTAATGAATAGAACATAATGTAATCAGTGACGCCTTTGGTATTGCCAAATAGAGATTTCTTTGCCTTTTCAGAGTTTTCCTCAAATATGTGTGTGTGTGTGTGTGTGTGTGTGTGTGTGTGTCTGTAACAGCTAGTCATTCTCCAGAATCTTTCTTCACTTTTTGCTGTCATTTCTGTGTGTAAAAGGCTTCTAGGAATAACCTCTACTTACTTGTTTAACTAAACCAACCCCTGTTCAATTCCACCCCAGTGTTTGAAATAACCCAGGAAAAAACCTTAGCAAATACAAATCAAATAGCTAGAGATAACATAGCTCTATAGACAACAGCTACAGAGTAGGGACCAGAACTCTCTTTACTCTCATGAGTGTACAATCTAGGGTGGAGACAGGTAATAAACCAACTAGATAATTCACTTTGAAGAAAAGGAAAGAGAGGGACAAGTCTTTCCTAGTATCAGTGGCTGCTTTCTTCCTGGGCATATCTACTGAGTATGAGGAGAAGGTGCAAGAAAGATCAAGCTTTGCATAATCAGAGGGACTCTGCTGAGGTAGGCAAAAACTACAAGGGGTTTTAGTGGCCTTGTGGACTTGAGTTACAGATTGTCATCTGTAGGAACTACAAACATACAGCTAGTTCTTCCCACCTAACGCTTCCCCCTACAAGACTTAGGCTGAGTGTACTGTATGGGAAGCTGGGAATGGGCTGGAAAGCAGGGAGAGATCGCAGATCCCTTAGAGTCTTGTTAGCAAGAGTAGGGGATGGGTGTGAGTGCTGGCAACCCATACAAGATATATCTCCTGATAAGACACTATACTAAGAGGTGAGATGAAATTAAAGTTTCAACACAGCCCAATTCCTACTTGGATCAAAGGGATCAGCCCCTTATCCTATCTGCCTGATAGAAGAAAGGGTATACCCCCTCTGGAGGAAAATATGTACTCTAGTGTCTATGCCAGATAAATAATTAAACATGAGCCAAATGAAGAGGCAGAAATATGTGACTCACAATCAAGAGAGAAGTAGTCATAATACAGAACTGTAAGTGACTAGATGTTGAAATTTGCAATCAAGGACTTTTGAACAGCTATCAAAAATATGTTAAATTAGAAGAAAGGACTTTTTAAAATGGATTAAAAAATGGAGAATTTCAACAGAAAATGGAATCCCTAAGAAACAACTCAAATGCATATTGCTGAATGGAAAATCACAGTCAGATTTACAGCACACTGGACATGTCAGGCGAATTGCCTAGTAAACCCTATGGAACCCTTCTTATATACGGAGTTACAAATATGGGGTAGAACTTCAAAATGTCATTCTTGAGATCCTTCAGAACACTTGGGTGGATGCTTTCTATTTCCATATAATTTGTATGAAGTTCATCAAACATGTCTAGAACAAACATAAAGTATTTGATCTAGAAAAATGGCATGTCTGCCTCAAAAGGCAAATAGAAATAAGAGGATTAGAATGTCCCTCTCTAAAGAGTAAAGCAAAGAAATAATTTGGTCTAGCTGTGTTGGCTCAATAACAGATTTTGAACTGACTGTAAATGTCATTACCTACTAAAGTAATGAATCAAACATTCTCTTTTATGGCTCCCTTTTTGCTCTCCTCATGCCTAAAGAATATTTGTATACAATGAAAGTTGATTCTCAATAAAATGATCTAAAATAAAGACTGATAAGCCATTACCTCCTTTCTGAATTTCACTCCATCGAAACTGATGGCGTCTCACAACAGAGAAAACAGAATCATATCCTTCTTCTCGAATCATTTCTGCGACTTTCTGAAGATCAGTAGGATGTAAACATGGAGAAGTAGCTTGAATATTTCCTACAATGTCAACCTCTTAAAAAGACAAGATAAATGAAAAGGATATTTTTAAAAAAGTTCCTTGCAAGCAAGTAATATTAGGTTTGGAATTCAAATGTTAAAACAAGTCTCATGAGATGATAAAGGAAGTAGCAAAGTACATAAAAGTTTGAATAAACTCATACCATTATGATAATTAAGAAATTCTATGATGGCATCTAGTGAGGTAGAGCTGTCTTTTGAAACTTCAGAACTTCTTCGATGAACTTGTGCACCAAATTGTTTGGCCACATTCTCAATTTCATCATGGTCTGTCGAAACCCATACACTGTTCAGATATCAAAAAACAAACGAAACAGCCAAATAAAACAAATCATTAACAATTAAATGGAGCTCTGTAACCATAAAATACAGCTTATATATGAGAATTGTTTTTGCACAATGATAATAATATTAGAGATCCAAAGGAGTATAAAATGTAAGAAATTATAAAGTATTTTGTATATAAATATATTAATAAATAAAAATCCAGGCCTAGATATTCTTTATTTATTTTTATTTTTTTTTTGAGATAGAGTTTTGCTCTTGTTGCCCAGGCTGGAGTGCAATGGCGCAATCTCAGCTCACCACAACCTCTGCCTCCCGGTTCAAGCAATTCTCACGCCTCAACCTCCCGAGTAGCCATTATTACAGGCATGCACCACATACCCGGCTAGTTTTTGTATTATTAGTAGAGATGGGGTTTCTCCATGTTGGTCAGGCTGGTCTCGAACTCCCGACCTCAGGTGATCTGCCCACCTTGGCCTCCCAAAATGCTGGGATTACAGGCGTGAACACCTTGCCTGGGCCAGAGATATTTCATATAAAGAAAGGAACAACAAACACTGGGGCCTACTTGAAGGTGGAGGGTGGAAGGAGGGTGAGGATCAAAAACCTATCAAGTAGTATGCTTATTACCTGGATGACAAAATAATCTGTACACCAAACCCCTGCAACATGCAATTTACCTCTGTAACAAACCTGCCATATATCCCTGAATGTAAATTAAATGATTTTTAAAAAGCACTAGAAGTCAAAGCTAAAGAAAATTAAAAATCTTGCTTATTCTCCATCCAAGTCCAAAATATTGCATAAAATATTTTAATATACTTGCTAAAAAAAAAAATGGACCTGGCTTAGTCAAACCCTAAAGGTAAAACCGTTTCAAGCTTCGAACAGAATAAATGCCCAAGTCTGGGCTCAAAAAACAATCAGATAATACAACTCTTTTTTTAAACAAACAATGGGTATATATAGAATCAGCTCGGTTATAGCCATTGATAACAAGAAACATGGAGAACATGACTTCATTGGCTCAAGAAAATTTAACTTAATACTCAAACACAGGTTACACAGTTGCCTATTTAGACTTTATAAAATGATGACTAGGCAAAATGCTATTTTGGCGAGGTATACCAGTTTCTATTGAAGTTTTGTTTCCTGGACAGTCACAAATTCCCATAGAAGCAGAAGATGTGAACACTACTCTAGCCACAATGTTTGGTCGAGGCTGGAGGCTCACACCTGTAATCCCAACACTTTGGGGGGCTGAGGTGGGGAGATCACTTGAGGTCATGAGTTAGAGACCAGCCTGGCCAACACAGTGAAACCCCCTCTCTACTAAAAATAGAAAAATTAGCTGGGCATGGTGGTGCATGCCTGTAATCCCAGTTACTAGGGAGACTGAGGCAGGAGGATCACTTGAACCTGGAAGGCAGAGGTTGCAGTGAGCGCAGATCGCGCCCCTGCACACTCCAGCCTGAGAGACACAGCAAGACCCTGTCTCAAAAAAAAAAAAGACAAAATACAAAAAAACAAAAAGAACCCACAATGTTTTAATAGTGATTTATTCAAAGATATCTTAATGACTTACAGTCTTTGGGGTGGGTGTGTATATATATATAAAATAATGTGTGTATATATGTGTGTATACGTATACACACACACACACACACACACACACACATATTTCCTTTTATCCCATTCTTTCGATATCTACTGAGGGAAAGATGAACTGCATGTTTTGTTTGTTTTTCTGACAGAGTCTTGCTCTGTCACTCAGGCTGGAGTGCAGTGGCGCAATATCTGCTCACTGCAACCTCCACCTCCTGGGTTCAAGCAATTCTCATGCCTCAGCCTCTTGAGTAGCTGGGATTACAGGCATATGCCACCACACATCTGACTAATTTTTTGTATTCTTAATAGAGATTGGGTTTTGCCATGTTGGCCAGGATGGTCTCGAACCCCTGACCACAAGTGATACTCCTGCTCAATTACCAAGAGTGAAAAGAAAGTGAGAAACTAAAAAAAAATTTTCTAATATCCCTGGATTTCATTCATTTATTTTATTTATTCCCCTTAATATTTATAGAAGGATTCAAATCAAGGGATAAAATCAATGAGAAAAATAAATCAAAGGAAGCCTAGCAAACAAGATGAGCCACTGGCTAGGGGTCAGGAGTCCCGTGATATCTACTCATGTCACTCTGTGCAAGGCAGAACATAGGAGCCCCCATTTTCCTCCATCTTGAAATCTGAAATAATGGGAAAAAAATTCTCTCTGGAAATGTCATAGTTAAAGATATATAACAAAGTAAAGTACGAATAAAAACCTAGTGCATTTTTAAAATAGAGAAGGTGAGGGGAGGATGATAAGATGTAATTAGAATATGGTAAAAAATAAACAGGGAAAGCAAAAAACATGGTCCTTTGACATTTAATTTATGTTATTAATTGAAATAAATTACTGAAGCTGTTTATATTACTGAAGCCTGATTTTTATTGCAATGAAAATTCAACACCAGAAGGTTCAGTGATCTTTAAGAAATGTTTAAAAGTAAGTAAAAAAAAACAAAACAAAAATAGAATTTTGGAGGAGGTTTGCTTTTTTCCTTCTTCCCTTCTTTCATTCATTCATTTCTTCATTTATGAACTATTTACTGAGTGCCTATTCTGTCCCAGGCATGATTCTGTGTACTAGGGATATAATAATGTATACAGTATATTTTCTTGAGAAAGTCTTGGCCTATCAATAGAGACTGACGCCAATATAGTACTGTTATTCTCTTTAAACCATTAGGAAAAGAGAAGTGACATCAATTAAGTAGCTATGCTCTTTTCAATGCTTTATTTTTTACAAAGTACTTTTGAAGTACCTGCTACATATCAGGTGCTCAATATAGATCTGCTGAATGAATGAAACAGTAAGTGGTTAAGAGGATGGGTTCTGAAGGAAGAGGTTCAATTCTGGCTCTACCACATGCTAGCTATATGACCATGGGAAAAATCCATAATCTCCCTCTGCCTCAATATTCAGTAAAATGGAGGCAAGTAATAATAGTGAGTACCTCATATAGTTGTTTAGATGATTAAATATAAAGCATTCACCACAGAATAAACATTTAATAAATGTTACCTATTCAAAATACTTAAATAGGAATGGTAATAAAGTAAGAACTACTCTGTCTCACTTAATCCTCACACTCAATCTTCAGAAGGTAGCCTGAAGTTCTGCTTCCAGACCTTCAAAAGTCCAAATGTCTAATTTGTATGCATTATGTAGGGCAATTACACTATGAAAAAATATGAAAATAGTATGCCATACGTACACTTAAAATCCTATGATCATCACCTATGAAAGGGACTAAGTGAGTAGATAATTTTCCTTTGGTTTAGGGACATAAGATGAGGATGGGCAAAAGAGAAAATGAAAAGTGAACAAACAGGCCAGTCGAATAG
Organism: Cacajao melanocephalus; assembly: GCA_963573385.1. Taxonomy (NCBI): domain Eukaryota; kingdom Metazoa; phylum Chordata; class Mammalia; order Primates; family Pitheciidae; genus Cacajao; species Cacajao melanocephalus. Next base: position 23,783 of record CAUYLG010009166.1, read on the forward strand.
AGTGAATGTCAAAGTCTAATGCCAATGGATTTAGCCTCAAATGAAGTCACACCACATCTAACAGGACCAACAGGAATATCAGCCATGGTGCTTTTGACAACTATTTTAAATCATAAGCTGCCATTTTAGGGATAACAACAGCATAGGCCTTTCACTAATCAAAAATCTATACTCTAAGCATAAAACTAAAGCATGCTTATTTTTCACAAATATGTTAGGCAACACTTACAAATCAATTTCTTCTGAGGTTTACTTACACAGCACTGAACCACTATTGAAAATTAAGCTCTTACAAAATCAACTCTGGCAATAACTCTGTACTAAAGGAAAAAAAATTATCTCAGCATTTTTCTTAACTGCTAACTAGCCTAGTTAGTATGCAAAGTTAACAACCTTGAAAAGTACTGTTAGCTTTGATTCTGAGCAGGCCAGAGAAATCTGCCTCAATTAAGTCAAATTGTGGTTGTGAACAAAATAATCTCAAAGGTATCTTCTAGCCTTGAAAAACACAAATCAGACAGCTGCAATTTTCTTCAGTTCTCTCCTGAGGTAAATATTTTTTGAAGGAAGAAAGGAGAGGGTAAGAGACAGGAAGGGTGCTCCAGAGTCCTCCTACAACTTCACAGTAAGTCAACTGAATTCAAGGTGACACATTTTAATGATCTAATATATAAACCATAGCAAGATGAATAAGAGGGTACTTGCTCATAAGAAGCTTTTCACCTTGTATGGCAGGAGTCTCCCCAGGCCAAATTCCGCCCTCTCCTCCGCCTGTTTCTGTAACATTTTATTGGAATACAGCCACACACTTTCATTTATGTACTGTCATGGCCACTTTCGCAACATACAACAGCAGAGATGAGTAGCTGCAACAGAGACCATCTAGCTTGCAAAACCTAAAATATTTACTATCTGGCCCTTTACAGAAAAAGTCTGCCGACCACTGAAACTGAAAGAGAAAATAAAGACATATTTCCATTAACTCTTCAAAGTCAAAGAATGTTAGCAATAGAAAGAATTTTGAAGATCATTACAACTTTCCCATTTTATAAGCAATGGGAGAGTTTCTCATTTTACAAGCATGGAAGATAGTAAAAAACCTTCTAACCAAGAGGAAAATGTCAATAATAGATTACATACTATATGGTCAGGTACTATTCTAAGGGCTGCACATACATTATCTCACGTAATCCCCTCAACAAGCCTGTGAGGTAGACACTTCAGCACATTTTGCAGATATAGAGACTGAGGCACAGAGACATTAAGCGATTTACCCAAGGTTGCACAGTTAATACATGGTGATGCGAGAATTCAAATCCATACGCTGACTTCAGGGTCTATGATCTTATCTCCCTGCATAGGGCATGCACTATAAGGTACAAACAATGTTGCTATGTATGGAAAAACAAAGGCACAATTACTTTTCACTGAGGGATCAGTAAAGCCTTCGTGCAGGAAGAAGTGCTGGTCCCTTGTATTACCTTTCGACCTAATCTTTCCAGATCCCTGGAAACGATGACAACACATAGCCACAAAAATTGAACAGAGTAAATTCATATGATACTCTAAGTTAGAAATATATTCATTTTGCTAGGTTTTTTTTTTCTTTTTTTTTTTGAGACAGTGTCTTGCTCTGTTGCCCAGGCTAGAGTGCAGTGGCCCAATCTCAGCTCACTGCAACCTCTGCCTCCTGGGTTCAAGTGATTCTCCTGCCTTAGTCTCCAGCTACTCCTGAGTAGCTGGGATTACAGGTGTGTGTCACTACACCTAATTTTTGTATTTTTGGTAGAGATGGGGTTGTGTCATGTTGGCCAGGCTGGTCTTAAACTCCTGGCCTCATGTGATCCGCTTGCCTTTGGCTCCCAAAGTACTAGGATTACAGGTGTGAGCCACCATGCCCAGCCAATTTTATTTCTTCTAATCGCCACTATTAATATAGTGACAGATATCACAGGTGGCTTGAAGAAGTATAAAACATTATCCCTATGGTCAATGAGCTTATACTCTAGAGGTATTAAATAAAACTAAAAACTAATTGGTACAAAAAAGTTGATACTAGAGTCATTTATTTTTTTACCGAAATTTTGTACAAATGCTAAAATGTGGAAATGGGAAAATCGTTGATCAATATATACACATATTTTCCAATCATTTCATAGAAAAATCCTCAATGCCTACTGTAATGGTTGGTTGTTGGGTTTTGACCAACAGAATCTATTCCCCCTCACTTTTGATAATTGTACTCCAATTTTCCTCTTGATGAACCTGTCATGTCATTCAGTGGGGGCTGCACTGTTGGGTCCAAGAGTAGCAGATGCAACTATACTATACTAATACAAGCACTGTGTTCTACTTGCCATAGTGACTGGTTTAAGAATAAGCAGGGTAGCCAATGGGACACAATGAAACTTGTTAAAGCTCTGAGGAGAGGGCTCCTTCTGACAACATTTAAACTGGGAAGAATATGAGGCCCGGTATCAAAGATACACAAAGTCAGTGACTAAATTGTTAAGGACAGATTGTATTCTGTTACTACTGCAATAGGGAAAAGGAGTCCAGAGTGAAATGCATTCACAGTCCCAGAGAACAAAAGTCTGGAGTAAAGGCTAAGGTGTGCTAAGGAAAAGGCACTGAGGGGTGCTCAGGGGGCTTAGTCCATGTGACTAGGCCATCTGGATTTGCTAACTCGTGCTTATCTGGAAGAGAAATAATCTTCTATCTTTATGAAAGAAGGCAATTGAGCAAGTTGAAGCAAGGTGTCCACTGAACTTAGCCCCTTACCTTCCCAGAGGGACTAGGAAGGAGAATAAGAGTTATTTTCTAGAAAGCTCCCGTTTCATTGAGACAGGGTTCTGGGGCTCTCAGGTCCTTGAGGAAACAGTTTTTTGTGTTAGATTTACATCTCAAAGGGCAGAGAAAGTTTTTGTAATTGCAAGCTTTCTAAACTAACTGTCTAAAGAGTTCAGGGGCCTAACACCAGGTTTTTCCTGGAACAATCAGGAAATTCTGGCTGCTTTGAGCCTCTTCAGGTAGACATTTTAAGGGAACCTGACATCACCCTAAGGACATGGCCTTAAGCAGCTAGAAGCCATGACAGGGCTTGGTCAAGTCTTTTGTTGCAGAGGTTTGGAGCAAGTCATTATGTACCCTGAGAGTTGAGCAGTTCTCAGTACAACCACCTTGAAGCTTTCTTCATAAAGTGTCTAGCCATAAATAAGAAACTGAGGATTCTGGCAACAAAGTGCACCATCCTCTTAGCCTGCTTTACTTTTTCTTAAAAACATTTATCATCACCTGATACAACACATATTAACGTCCTTGTATACTGCATGTCTTTCCTTATTGTAAAGTAAACTCTATGAGACTAAGGGCTGTCTCTACTGCTACTATACCTGGTTTGGTACATACAATAGTGCCTGTTACATAGTAGGTAGGCAGTAAGTGTGCTGAATGAATGCATCATTTGTTTGTCCTTGAATCTGATTGTACCTGAAATAAGCCTTCCCCTCTCTCGTTAAGCTAGTTTGAAAGGGGTTTCCTGACATATACAACCTAAAGACTTGTAAATGGTATTGATAGTTTTGTTCTCAATTTACTGTAAATATGATTTTGATCTCTAGTTCATGTCAAAAAATGCTATTTTGTTACTGCTGCCTGGATGCATCTACTTCTCTCAGTCCTTTTTAGTTTGTACCCTTTCTAAGAAGGTAAAAATATTCCACAGTCTGTGAGCTTCACAAAGACAAAAACTGTGTCCCAATCGTCTTGGCATTCCCTTGGACATGTATAGCAGAAATTAGGGTTCCATAGATATCTACTGAATTGAACAAAATCCCCAGATCTTTCCCTATTTCTCCTTTGCACACTTCCTATTGCACTAGTGCTATCTTCTCAGTGCTGGCTCATATTTGCCTTGCTCCACCCAGGACTTCCTTTGGGTTGAAACATCAAGAAAATTAGTACATTTATACTTGTTTGGCATCTCTGTTTTTTAAACAAGACTGGTTAAATGAAAATCATTTACCCATATATTCATAAGAGTCAGCAATTACAGGTTCCAAAAAAAAAAAGATGACTTCAAAAATAGTCATCTCTTTAAAATCCAAAACATCAAAAGGTTAGCATAAATTAATTTCCACGATAACAACACATTCAAATGTAATTAGGTTGAAGCTATATGTGTAAATTCATTCTTGGCACAGAATTTTATCTCCTTTATGAATGACATCAGCTTGTAACTCCTGACCAATTTGGCAATGTAGCTAAATGATGCATAATTAAAACTGTCATTAGGGCAGGCAAGGTTCCAAAGGTATGATTAAATGATTTGTAAGTATTAATATATCATAAAACAACCAGTTGTATACCTTCCCACTGGGTCTAACGTATTTATAAATGTAGGGAGCTTTCTAGATTGTGCTGACTCACAGGCAGATAGCTAGAGTATTTTTCAAAGGTTAGGAAAAAATCTCCAAGCTGAGCTGGAAATTCAGCTCTGACACCCCGACACTCAACTCCATTCATGAACCTTATGCCTCCCTAATCGATCAGCACCAAGCAGTTATCAGAGGCTGAGCAACAGGGGAACCTCAATGGCCCCCGTCCAAAGGAGTTCACATATTATCATAGACGTTGCACGGGGGTGGCCTCCTTTACTTTTCCCCATAAGGTCAACTGGAAGGAGGGGACGGTTGGGGAGGTGTAATCTCCCCTTTTTCGGATGATTCTCAAGGGCGGGGTCAGGAACTGTCCCAGGTTATGACCACTGGCGGCTACAGAACAAGGAAAAAGCTAGAGCCCTTCCTCCTAGGCTCTCGGCCTGGCCCCAGGCACCCCGGATCTTGCACGTCCCTGGCAAGAGCCATGGGCCTCCTCCAGGAGCGGTGGCCCCGGGGGCCCAGCCCCTCCAGCAGCCCGGCTCCCTCTCCCGACCCCCTCCCAGGCCGCGCCGCCCACTCTCGCACATGCGCACCTCTGGAAGGCCCCTGAGTCCAGGGCCGCACGCAGGACCCAGCCAATGAGCGGGACCCCCGCCAGGTGCTTAATGTTCTTCAGGGGGATGCCTTTGCTGCCTCCCCGGGCCAGAATTAGGGCTGCCAGGTGCGGGGGCTTCTCCACACCTCGGCCCTGGCCGCCGCGAGAGTTGCGCTGCAGCTTCGGCGGCCGGCCCCGGGACGGCCGCCCCCGCGGGTTGGAGACGGAGGTGGCGGCCCCCTTCTCCACCGAGTCCATCTTCCTCCCACGCCTTCTCCCCAGCTTCTCCACATCCGGGAGCTAGTCCCTCGCTACCTCAGCTCGGCGCCGCCCGATCCCCGCCTGGCAGCTGGCGCGCGCGGCCGTCCCTCGCTCCGCCCACAACCCGCCCCTCGCGGGGCTCGCTGGGAATTGTAGTCCGTGGCCGCCTCCTCTGAGGCCAGTAGGCCAAGTAGGCTCTGATGAGGTGACCCCAAAACTAAGTCAAGCAGTGGGAGTCCAGAGATGTTTGGAGAAAGTGCGGCTTTTGGGGTGCTGGTAAGTCTCTGGAGATTTCTAAAATTAAAAAATAGAGTTAAGCTTCCTCACTTTAGAATTGTGGTGGGTTTTCCCGTTGCTTACCTTGGTGCACCCTGACACGAATCCATTTTATGTTAAAAAAAAATGTATATTTAAAAAACACACCTTTTTTTTAATGCTCCTGGGTCATTTTTTCCATGAGATTACTGACCAGCTCATTCAAATATCCTACATGCACCTTAAACTCGCCTTTTTAAAAACTCAATTTTTCATATGCGCTCAAACTGCTTTTATCTCTGCACTTTGATCAACATCACCATTCCCTGGCAGCAGGAACTTGAAAGTCAGCTTTACTGCTCACCTCTACTGTAGCGGAAACTTAGTTTTTGGGTTTTGTTTTGTTGTCTGCTAAAAATGTTTTCCTTTTAGGAATTGATGCCTCTCTCACCCGATGAGGCTTTCCCTCACATTCTCTGCACTGTAATAGTGAGTGTGTGACCCAAGCTGGTCCATCTAAGCACCCCATCTTCCTGAACACAGCTGTGGTCTAGGGACACGCATATGACCAAGCAAAGCCCATTGGAGTCCTTTCTAGAGACTCTTGGAAGGAAAGGATCTTTCTTGTACTGACTTTTTGGGTGCTAAGGACTTGTTAACCTGAAGCCTCAGGGAAAGGGTAGGGTAGGGTGGCAGGGGGCCTTTGCTGTTATGAAATGGGCTGGGGGACTGATGTTCACCCAGAGGAAGAAAGACAAAGACATGTAGGGATGAAAGAGAAAGAGCTCCAAAGGCATCATTTAAATTCTTTCTTTCTTTTTTCTTTTTTTTGGTAGATTCTCACTCTGTTGCCTAGGATGCTGGAGTGCAATGGCGCAGTCTCGGCTCAACGCAATCTTTGCCTATTGGTTTCAAGCGATTCTCCTGCCTCAGCCTCCCAAGTAGCTGGGATTATAGGCACGTGCCACAACTCCCAGCTAATTTTGTATTTTTAGTAGAGACAGGGTTTCTCCATGTTAGTCAGGCTGGTCTTGAACTCCTGACCTCAGGTGATCCAGCTACCTTGGCCTCCCGAAGTGCTGGGATTATGGGCGTGAGCCACCGTGCCCAGCCTCAAGCATTTTCATTTTAGATGTGGAAGATTCTGGGTGGCAAGGTGAGCTCCTTGGAGCCGTTAGTTCCAAGGATGCCGGTGTTTCCTTGATGAATTCTGGTAGGCTTCAAGTGAAGAGGTGGCCTCTTCCCTTGCCTGGCCTCTGTGTTATGAGAGCGTGATGAAACAGACCCAGGAGTGGCTGCTGCATAGTGTGACAACGACTGAAGACGGAGACTGGCCTGAGTTTCAGCAGACAGGAGGGCAGACGCTGTCGGGGCTAGACTCTGCAGGTGCATGTGTGTGGGTGGGGGAGCAGAGGTGGTTTGGATGCTGCTGAGCTCTCTTTGCTCTAAATCAGTGTTAATACCACTTTTTCTTATGCACGATATATTTGGTTATTTTATTTGCCAACTTGAAATCCCCTGGCTTCCTGAGGACTTGAGTGCAGTTTGCATTTGGTGCTTGTCCCTTCCTGACCTGGTGTCCTCCCTGTCATCTCAGGCCATTCCCTCTGTCCATCTCATTCCTGTAGCTAACTTCTTATTTGCATTTCAGAAGTCATTCCAAGTGCCTCTCCATGCAGAAACTCCCTCTAACTCTAATGTGCAAAAGCCCGCTCTCCTTCCCCCTCAGTCGGGTTTAGTTAGCACCTCATGTGACGACCATTGTGATAGCTGGGGGAAGCTGAGCAAAAAGACACCGCCGCTTTGCCTCTGGAGCTTAGCGTGCATCTGGGGAGATGGACATCCATAAAGCTATGCAGTGACACTGCCCGCTGCTGCACGTGGGGAAGGAAACGCAGATGCTCAAGCTGGGCCTGGGCATACCAGGCGTTGCAGAACCTCCTCCAGAAAACCCTTTCCATGCCCTTCCCCGGATCCCTCTTCTGCGACTCTGGTGTTCACCGCCCTGTCCTGTGGCTGTTGATGGACTCATGCTGCCCCCACAGCTCTGCGGTGTCCTGAGAGCAGGGCCTAGGCTCACTGTGTGCCCACAGCGCCTGGCACACCACGGGCCCTCACTGCGGGTTGAAGAGCTGCTCTTTGGGAATGTGTCGGTCCTGCCTCTGAGGCACACAGGCTCACCTAAGAATAGGAGGTTCCCTGAGGAAAGTGCATAGGGCATACACAAGCAATTATAATTGTCGGGGATTTTCTAGAACTCATAGTTGGCAGCTGTAGACCCCACCCTGGAGGAGTTTCGTGATAATCTGAATAATTGCACAAAACCAGTTAAACTTGAGAGGACTGGAGCTGTGTGACTGTTGTTTCTGTAACAAGTCAAGGAATGCGTGGGTGCTTCCCACAGCAGCTGCACAGCCCACCGGGCTCAGCTGCCGACTGAACCTGTGCGCCAGTCGTACCAGGACTCGTGTGCTGAGAACCAAGTATGTGGCGTCTGTTTCTAAGGTTTGTTTGTTTATTTGTTTTTAAGGTCTTATGGTCTGATTCTTCAATAACATCAGTAACCAAATCTTCCTCTGAAGTGACTGAATTTATTTCAAAGGTAAGGTGATCAAGGGCTCTTATAAAAATGAAAAGAATCACATTCCCCAGTGGCTGATAATACCACAGAGTAATTTCACTGGTCACTCCCTCAGCCAGTGAGCGAGCACAGGGCCAGGTCTCCTGCCTATCCACAGTGGGGTCCCCGGCCCACTGCTAACATGAGTGCAGCTATGAGCACAGGGTCCTGACACCACGGGTCCCCTCCTTCAGCAGTTGAGACTGAGATGAGGCTCCCCTCCTCCCCTGCCCACCCCAGCCCTGCCCTGCCCTCCACTGCCCGACTCTGCCCTCCTTTCTTTTGGTCTCAGCTATGTTTTCCCCTCCCCTCCCCTGCCTCTTTTTTCTTTTCTGCCATCGAAGCTCACTGCAGCCTTGACCTCCTGGGTTCAGGTGATCCTCCCACCTCAGCCTCCCCAGTAGCTGAGACCATAGGCATACACCACCCTTATCTTTACAAATACCTGGTTCAGAGGTTTAGGGCCCACTGGCCTGTGCTGTAGCGTGAACCACTGCCTCAGCAAAGTGAGGCATCTCAGACAGTCACCTCTGTGAGTGGGATAGCACATGTAAATGTCTCCAAAGAGAGTCTTACGTTTTCATTATAAAGCCAAGAGCCCCATCCTGCAGGAGAACGTGGAGTGAGGACAATCTCTGATCATACTTACCTTTTTGGCCTCTCAGGCATTGAAGAACGCTACAGGCCGTGCCTCCGAGGGTAACACACACCCCCTGAGAATCTGCTTTTCCCTCTGCAGTGTTTAAAATACTCATTCTCCTCACCTCTGTGTGTAGTTTCTCATCTTGTTAAACACATCCTCCCTGGACTCCACTAATGCTGGCTGGAACTTCGACCTCTCACTGGGCTTCTGTCTCAATGTTTTTGTTGTCTTTTTTTTCTTTTTGAGACAGAGACTCACTCTGTTGCCCAGGCTGGAGTGCAGTGACATGATCCTGGCTCACTGCAACCTCCGCCTCCCAGGTTCAAGTGATTCTCCTGCCTCAGCCACCCGAGTAGCTGGGATTACAGGCGTGTGCCACTGTGCCTGGCTGATTTTGTAGTTTTAGTAGAGTCAGGGTTTCTCCACATTGGTCAGGCTGGTCTTGAACTCCCAACTTCAGGTGATCTGCCCGCCTCAGCCTCCCAAAGTGCTGGGATTACAGGAATGAGCCACCGTGCCTGGCACCATTTTATCCTCAGGTATTTCTTCTACCCCATCCTCCCCTCCCCTGGGACTCCGGCTGCGCATGCCGCAGACTCCGGGTGCTGCCACCCCACCACTCTCATGCTTGTGCGTTTCTCTTTGTGTGTGCCTGGTGCTTCCTGTGCCCGTCTCCATGACAGCTGATTCCCCTAGCTCCACCCAGGCTGTTGTGGAGCCCGTGCATATACTCAAGTCCTCATCTCTGCTGCCAGGGGTTCCTTTTGTCCTCACTCTGCTGCCAGGGGTTTCTTTTGTGTCTTCTCTCCCTGGTTTTTCCATTTGACATGTCTTATGAAGTTTCCATCTTTTCGCCGGGTGTGGTGGCTCACGCCTGTAATCCCAGCACCTTAGGAAGGTGAAGAGGGCGGATCATGAGGTCAGGAGTTTGAGACCAGCCTGACCAACATGGTGAAACTCCGTCTCTACTAAAAATACAAAAATCAGCCTGGCGTGGTGGCGTGAGGCAGGAGAATTGCTTGAACTTGGAAGGCGGAGGTTGCAGTGAGCCAAGATTGTGCCACTGCACTCCAGCTTGGGTGACAGAGTGAGACTCTCTCAAGAAAAAAGAATTTTCCATCTTTCTGCTGAAAGTTCTCATTTGTTCATGAGTGTTGTCATTTTCTCTAGGTTCTTTAGTATGTCCATCATAGCTGTTGGAAGCCCCTGTCAGATAGGTCCCACGTCTGGGTTATTTCTGAATCTGGTTCTAATGATGCCTTTATCTCTTGACAATAGTTTTTTTCCTCCCCTTTATTTATTTATTTTTGGTATGTCTTGCAAATGTTGACTGAATGGCAGACATGTTTAGATACCCGTAGAGCCAGAGGAGAGTGGTATTTATGCCTGGAAGGGGTCAACACCTCTTCTGCCAGGCCCTTAGTGGGGTTCTGGAGGCCATCTGGGCAGGACGGAACTGGCGCTGGGCTCTCTTGCTGTCGGTTACCCACAGGGCCTCTCCAGTGGAGGTAGCTGCTGCCTGAGCCTGGAGGGTTCTTCTCCAGCATCCTGCTTTGCTCCTAGCTTTCAGCCATCCCTGCAGGCCTGTGGCACACAGCGGGGCACTCTCTACCCTCTTAACCCTTTTTCGGGGGTAGACCGCTCCTGCTTGTTTGCTACCTGGTGCTGGGTTTGTGGGGGCGAGGGGCTTCTCCATTCCTCAGCTCAGCCTGGTCCCAGGCAGGCCCATGTGCCTGGGCTTTGGGGCAGCACTTCCTCACCATCTTGCCTCCCCAGTGGGAGCTGACCTTCTCCATCGCCAGAGCATTTGTGCTTTTTCTTCTTCCAGGAGCAGTGGGTCTTCTTGTGACTGGTGGCAGAGAAAGGGAAGCATTGCCCCTGCCCCACCCATAGAAACGGCTTTTGCTTGGGCTCTGGGGCTAGGAGCAGTTTTTGTCTCTCCTCCAACGTCTTAAGGGCTTTGCCTCAGATCCAGAGAGTGGTCCCAGGAATGGCACAAGGCCTAGTACCCGGTCCCCAGGTGCCACCCCTGGGGCTCTCTCCAGCTCCTCCTGCAGAAAAGAACTTGTGGAGAAGGACCCACTTGCCCCTCCAGGGGCTCCAGCACTTCTGTTGGCCATGTTGGCCTGGGCTATGTGTCCATCTCTCTCTCCAGGCCTGCTGGTGTGGCGGCCACCTGGGCCTTGTGCCCTCCTGGCTCCTCACGGGGGCAGGTCGCGTTTGAAAGTAAGTTCGCCTGGTGGCCTAGCAACTCTCACATGAGCTCAGGGAATGTTGTGATTGTGTAGATTGTCAAGCTTTTCCTGATGCCGCTGTGAGAGTATGTTCTTTTGTAGCTTTCTGTACCCTACATGGATGTGGGCACCAGCACAGCTCTGACGGGTGGTGTCAATCATAGCAGACCAGCAGGCGGCACCGTGAAGCACCTGCCCTGGGTTTTCCTGCAGTGGCGGAGTTCTGCTGATGTAGGATGGATCTGACACCCCTCCTATGCTTTGTCCTCTCTTTCAGCTATCTCAGCTCTACCCTGAGGAGAACTTGGAGAAACTCATTCCTTGCTTAGCTGGTCCGGATGCATTTTATGTGGAGCGAAACCACGTGGATCTGGACTCAGGCCTGAGGTGAGGCCCTTACCAGGGCAGTGCCACCTGGCATGTCTGCAGCTCGCAGGGACAGGCCAGTACCATGGTCAACGTCACGGTCCACCAAGGAGCTCCGGGAGGATGTGCAGCCACCTGGACCTGAGTCTCTACTTGGCCTATAGGATTTCCATTAGTTCTGGAGGATTTGGGATCCCTCAGTGAGCTGAGGGTGGTTCTGAGCGTGTGAGGAAGGGAATTCCACATGGTCCCACCATGTCATGGGCTTTGGCAGTCCTGTGAAATAATCCTGGGTTGCTGTTTCCATCCTGTGGTCCAAGGTTGAGACTCTTCCCAGATGAAACTGGCATCTCTTAAACACTTTCTCTGGACCTTAGATTGTTTCTTGGCTCACGTGGCATATGCAGTAATATGGCCTGCCATTTCCGTAAACGTGCTCAGCCAGGGCCATGGGGACCGATGTCCGAGTCCCTTTCTGGCTGATGGTGGGTGGCACTGATGTCACGCACGTCACGGGGCATGACTCCTGTCATCGGCCTTGATGAGACCATGAACACGGTGTGGAGGGGAAGGGCTGGAAGAAGCAGCGGCAGTCGGGCAGGAGCTCAGTTGACTAAGCAGGAAGAATGTGAGGCTCTGACAGGTCTGGGTTTTTTCCTCTAATACACATTTCTCTTGATTAAAAATTAAATTTTTTCTTCCTGTTTGTCAGCAGGAATGCCATTTTCATGCTGATAAGACCACTTGTTTGCTTTTTAGGTACCTGGCCTCATTACCTTCTCATGTGTTGAAAAATGACCATGTCAGGAGGTTTCTCAGCACTTCCTCTCCCCCCCAGCAGCTTCAGAGTCCAAGTGAGTTTGTAAAATATGATTAAATAAAAGTGTGTGTGTATGTGTGTGTGTGTGTGTGTGTGTGTGTGTATATGTATATGTATATATATATATATATATATATATATATATATATATATATATATAAAATCCCTGGTAGTCTAGTGGTTAGGATTAAAAAAAAAAAAGGCCAGGCATGGTGACTCACGCTTGTAATCCCAGCACTTTGGGAGGCCAAGGTGGGCAGATTACCTGAGGTTGGGAGTTCGAGACCAGCCTCACCAACATGAAGAAACCCATCTCTACTAAAAATAGAAAATTAGCCTGTAATCCCAGCTACTCGGGAGGCTGAGGTAGGAGAATCGCTTGAGCCCGGTGGGTGGAGGTCGTGGTGAGATGAGATTGCACCACTGTATTCCAGCCTGGGCAACAAGACCAAACTCCGTCTGAAAAATAATAATAATAAGAAGAAGAAATAAAGTACATAAATGAAAGTATTTTCACTGTCTGTAAATTTTTATGGTGTTTATTTTGAAATCCGTAGGTCCTGGCAACCCTTCCCTTCCTAAAGTAGGTGCGGTGATGGGCGTGTCTGGAAGGTAAGAAGTCTTCAGGTAACCAGCACATTCCAGTTAAGCATTTTACGTTTACTTTGAGTCCTGCGTAAAGTTGTTTCTAGAATGAAGTCATTCTCAAGTTGAGTCTTGGATGATACTGAGAAGAATTGGGAGAGTTGATTGAATTTATGATTTCCAAAACAAGTTCTCTGAGCCACTGGAACCAGAATTCCCAGGGACTCCTCCCCAGTGCAAGCTCCCAGGCCCCGTCCCAGACCTAGGAAACTAGAATTTTTGAGAATTTGGCTGTGAGAAGCCTGCTTCTGGAAGCACAGGGTCGTGCTCCTGAGGAGTGTCCCCTTTGAGCGTGGGCCCTGGGTAGCTGCAGTCGTCCGCCGGCAGCACAGAGGCTCCCCTTCTTTGCTCCAGTGAAGTGGGCTGTCACAGATCAGTGCACACACACCCCTACAGGGAGCCGCATGGAGATGTAGTCTGGGCGCGAGGCCTCGAGGAGCCGACTGGTGTCCTCCTAGTGTCGGGCCAGGTGAGCGCTCAGTCAGCGGGTGTGACTTTGCAGTTAAGGAGCAAGGCCAGAGTGGAGTGCTGGTCACACCTTCTAGCCTTCTACGGTTTGCTTTTCTAAAAAAATTGTATTCGAATATTCAAGATGTAGTAGTCTATTTTAATTTATGATTTATCAGTGTTGTTCTTTGACTTAGAAGTAACAGAAATATTTATCAGAGGAGCATGTTTTTAAAAAATACAAGTAACAGAAACTTAGCATATAAACCAGAAATCTGGTTGTGGCAGATACGTACACGTACATAATACACATGTGTACACACAAGTAGGTACATACTCCTAAGCACAGCAGAGGCATGTGAGAGTATCTGCACAGCCACCTATATGCACACGTGCGCACAGGCGTGCACTACAGAAATCTTAGCTGCAGAAGGATGGTTGGGGAGGGAGGGCAGTAATAGAACGCCAGTGTTTGCAGTTCAGAGTGGCCCGTGATACTAGGGCAGGCCAGAAGGCAGAGGCTGGCACAGGAAGGCCTAGAAGTGAGGTCTGTGGTGGAATCTGTGGTTGCGGAAGCTGCAGTTTCTCTGTGCTCCTTCTGCTCCTGTCCCACAGGCCTGTGTGTGGAGTGGCTGGCATTCCATCCTCTCAGAGCGGAGCCCAGCACCACGGGCAGCACCCGGCTGGCTCAGCTGCCCCCTTGCCCCACTGCTCCCATGCGGGCGGCGCGGGCTCAGCCCTGGCCTACCGGACCCAGATGGACACATCGCCTGCCATCCTCATGCCTTCCAGTCTGCAGACCCCTCAGACCCAGGAGCAGAATGGGATTCTAGACTGGCTTAGGAAACTGCGTTTGCACAAGTATTACCCCGTCTTTAAGCAGCTCACCATGGAGAAGGTATGTCGGTTGCCTAGCTGGCCAGACAGAATTGCTGGACTGTTTTCTCAAGACCTCCCTGGGGAAATTGAGTTTGAGTTTCCGAAATAAACACAGGTGGAAGAAGTAGGGAGGCCGAGGCATAGTGCCTTTTCTTACGGGAAACAGTGGGCTTTGCAGAGGCCGCCTGCAGCTGAAGCCAGACAGAAACAGGGTATGTTATAAACAAACAGCTTTTCTAGGTGCTTCCAGATCTTTACAAACTAGACACTGCGTGATGAGAGGGACAGTCTGTCCCCAGAGCCCTACTGTGGACAGCAACGGTGAGCTCTGGTGCCTCACCCTGTTTTAGACATCTCTCCACATAGTTGGTGCAGACGACTGAGGCGTGTCAGATCTCGAGGAACGGGGGGATTTTACATCTTCCGAGAAGTCATACCTAGAGGATTTTTATGAGGGACACTTTTTTATTGTTAAAAAAATTCTGAAATTTCTTAAGTCTCGATGTCACTGATAAAAGTAGATGAAACCTGTACAACGTATTTGAGCCCTGGGCTCCCTCTGCTGGGCAGAGCAGCTTGGTGGCTTTTATCTATGTAAAAATTTAATTTCTGGAAAAATCTACAATTGAATCTAGAAATAAAGCTTTTACTACATAGTTAAGTCAGAATTGTAAGCCTATGTGTAATACCTTCTGTTTAGGATTTGTGAATCTTAAAAAGTTTTAAATGTTTTATTCTTATATTTTCACTGAGATGGCCTAAATCACAAATTCTGTTACGAAATAACGTGACAACTAGAGGCCGGGGTGTGTGCGCAGCACCAGCTGACACAGTGCAGTAGCCACACACCATTCAGTGTGGATAGCATCTGCTTTTCTGGATCACTTGCTACCTGACAGAGTTGCTGTCATCTTTGAAGTGATGGTGATTTTGTAAGCAAAGAGCCATTATAAGAAGACCATTCCAGCTGGGCACGGTGGCTCATGCCTGTCATCCCAGCACTTTGGGAGGCCAAGGCAGGTGGATCACTTGAGGTCAGTAGTTCTAGACCAGCCTTGCCAACATGGTGAAACCCCATCTCTACTAAAAATACAAGAACTAGCTGGGCATGGTGGCGGGTACCTGTAGTCCTAGCTACTTGGGAGGCTGAGGCAGGAGAATCACTTGAACCTGGGAAGCGGAGGTTGCAGTGAGCTGAGATCCTGCCACTGCACTCCAGCCTGTGCAACAAGAGCAAGACTTCATCTCAAAAAAAAAAAAAGACCATCCAGCAGAGGGTGGCGAGTTCTAAAGGAATTGCATTCTGATGGTGCTGTCCTGGGGAGAGCCGGGTGCTATCATAAATCACATCTCCATGGCGGTTGAAACTGTGACTTACACAGACGTTTTCTTTAGTCACCTGCCCCACAGCATTTAACTGCTGGTGACTTACAGAGCAGAGAGCGAGTGGGTACTTTTGACAGAGTGGTTCGCTGATCCACACAGCCTCCACGGAAGGTGCCATGGAGGGGCTGGGGACGCTCTTGCTCAGAACCACATCTCGGAGTTGAACCGTTGACACCAAGTTATTTAGTAAGCAAGGGCTCTAGTGTTCCCCAGCCTGTAATTGCCTACTTCAATTGGGTCTGTTTGCTTATCCCAGAGGTAGAATAAATTTACCCTAAATTCAACTCCAACTTCTTTGTTCTCAGAATCCTAACTAATGTCTCAGTAACTTTGTCGTTTGTTTTTTCTGTGAAAGTTTTTGAGCCTTACTGAAGAAGATCTGAATAAATTCGAGTCCCTCACCATGGGCGCAAAGAAGAAGCTCAAGACCCAGCTGGAGCTGGAGAAGTGAGTTTGAAACCTGGGTTTGTTTCTGTTCCTCGTGCTGAATGGAATGCTGGGGCTTCCAGTAAATACCAGTGATTGGATCACTTCCTGTTGCTTATCCAGTCCTTAGTCATGCATTCAGATGGAGTTTTGCTCTATGTCTCCCAGGCTGGAATGCAGTGGCACATCTCAGCTCACTGCAATCTCTGCCTCCCGGTTCAAGCTATTCTCCTGCCTCAGTCTCCCAAGTAGCTGGGATTATAGGTGCCCGCCACCACAGCCAGCTCATTTTTTGTATTTTTAGTAGAAACGAGGTTTCGTCATGTTGGCCACGCTGGTCTCCAATCCCGACCTCAGGTGATCCACTTGCCTTGGCCTCCCAAAGTACTGGGATTACAGGCGTGAGCCACTGCGCCCGGCCAAGTCATTCTTTTAAAGTTCTACAAATGTGGCTTTGGTTTGACAGGAAAGGACCTTGATAGTGGATGTGCGCAATCAGAATTACTTCCTTGCCTGGATGATCTAGGGGGAGTCACCCTGTGCAGTAGATGCATCTGGAAGCCATGTGTGAGGCAGCCCACCGAGGCAGTGCTCACTTGTTCTTGTGCTTGATGGTTTCACAGGGAGAAGTCAGAGAGACGGTGCCTGAACCCCTCGGCCCCGTCGCTGGTCACCAGCAGTGGTGTGGCCCGAGTGCCCCCCACCAGCCATGTTGGGCCCGTGCAGTCAGGGCGGGGCAGCCATGCAGCAGGTGAGTGAGGGTGGGTCGGGCAGACGGGTTACTCGTTCACAGAGAGGACGGCTGTGTCAGGCAGACGGGTTACTTGTATGCAGAGAGGACCGGTGTGTCGGGCAGGCAGGTTACTTGTATCAGAGAGGACCTTGTGTTCTTTTTGATGATCATTATACTTCAGATCACACTCATTTGATTTTTACATTTTTAAATCTTTATACTCATTTTCCATTATTTTAACTGTTATAGTCTCTGCTGTAAGAAAACAGAATGGACAGTTGGCTTAGGAGCTAGAGGGCAGCCACTTCCCTGAAGTTGCTTGGGCAACACGGTCAGGGTCAGGTCCAGAAACTGCCACAGTGAGGGCGAGCGTGTGCGGGTGAGCAGAAATGAGATGGAAGCACCTGCCTCCCCAGGACTGGTGCCCAGAGGCCGTGTTTCAGTCAGTGACTTGAATGTTGGCCCATCAGTGACGACGGTTCTCCGTGGACCTTCCTGGTCTGGGGAACCTGCAGTCTCGGCAATTTGGTTTTCATCCTCTCCCCTTCTCAGAAAGGCTGGGACACCTGGTGCGCTTGCTCCATTGTCTCACAAGATGAGCCAGGTCCAGGTTTTCTTCGCAATAGAAATCGTAGGAGGAACAGTGGCTCAGGAAGAAAAAATCCTGCCGGGATGGATTTTAAGCGGTGATTTAACTGGAAAGATTTCTGTGACTCGGCCAGCCTCTGGATGGGGCGTCGCGCAGTGTTGTGATGGTTCCTGGTGGTGCTGGGGGTTCCAGCCTTCACGGCAGTGTTCTGGAGTTGGTGGTGGGGGCGGGCAGGACCCTGGCTGAAAGGTTGACTAGTGCTGCCGTTTGAACCTGCCGTATCCATCACCGTGAGGCCTGGGCCGACATGATTGTTTTCTGACTCTGAGAGCCCTGCCTGCCTCTGGAAGGAGCCCCTGTGGATGATGTGATGCAGGTGCACAGGGCGGGCTGAGCCTTTGGGGGCGCTAGCTGATGGCCACTCCTCTGTGCCTTTTCTGCAGAGCTTCGGGTGGAAGTGGAGCAGCCCCACCACCAGCTGCCCCGGGAAGGCAGCTCCTCGGAGTACTCCAGCTCCTCCTCCAGCCCCATGGGGGTGCAGGCCCGGGAAGAGAGCTCTGACAGCGCCGAGGAGAACGACAGACGTAAGGGCCTGTGCATGGCGCTGGCTCAGCCTGGCCCAGCTGTGAGACGGCACTGACCACTCTGTTTCCCTCTCTAGGCGTGGAGATTCACTTGGAGAGCACCGACAAGGAGAAGCCGGTGATGCTCCTGAACCACTTCACTTCCAGTTCCGCCAGACCCACGGCCCAGGTTCTCCCTGTGCAGAATGAGGCCAGCTCCAGCCCGTCAGGCCACCACCCCCTGCCCCCGCAGATGATGACCGCAGCCTCACACATAGCACCCATCCGCATGCTGAATTCCGTGCACAAGTCGGAAAGGGGAGGCGCGGACATGAAGCTCCTCTCATCTTCTGTGCACTCACTTTTGTCTCTAGAAGAAAGGAATAAAGGATCTGGACCAAGAAGCAGCATGAAGGTGGACAAGAGCTTTGCCAGTGCCATGATGGACGTGCTGCCCACGTCTGCACCCCACCAGCCTGTGCAGGTTCTCTCTGGGCTTTCGGAGAGCAGCTCCATGTCACCTACGGTCTCCTTCGGTCCCCGGGCCAAAGTCGTGCATGCGTCCACGCTGGACAGGGTGCTGAAGACGGCACAGCAGCCGGCCCTGGTTGTGGAGACCAGCACAGCTGCTGCGGGCACGCCCAGCACAGTCCTCCATGCCGCCCGCCCGCCCATCAAACTGCTGCTGTCATCATCTGTTCCTGCTGATTCTGCCATTTCTGGGCAAACTTCTTGTCCTAATAATGTGCAAATGAGTGTGCCCCCTGCAATAATAAATCCCCGGACTGCTCTGTACACAGCCAACACCAAAGTTGCCTTTTCTGCAATGAGCAGTATGCCAGTGGGCCCCCTGCAGGGTGGCTTCTGTGCGAACAGCAACACTGCCTCTCCCAGCAGCCACCCCTCCACATCCTTTGCAAACATGGCCACGTTGCCCAGCTGCCCAGCCCCCAGCTCCAGCCCGGCGCTGTCCTCCGTCCCTGAAAGCAGTTTCTATAGCAGCAGTGGCGGTGGCGGCTCCACAGGAAACATTCCTGCCTCGAATCCAAACCACCACCACCACCACCACCATCAGCAGCCCCCGGCACCCCCACAGCCTGCACCCCCACCGCCGGGCTGCATCGTCTGCACATCCTGCGGCTGCAGCGGCAGCTGCGGTTCGAGCGGCCTGACCGTAAGCTACGCCAACTACTTCCAGCATCCGTTCTCCGGGCCGTCCATGTTCACCTTCCCGTTCTTGCCCTTCAGTCCCATGTGCAGCAGCGGCTACGTCAGCGCCCAGCAGTATGGCGGCGGCTCCACCTTCCCCGTCGTGCACGCCCCCTACAGCAGCAGTGGGACCCCAGACCCCGTCCTGAGCGGGCAGTCCACATTTGCAGTGCCACCCATGCAGAACTTCATGACAGGGACGGCTGGGGTGTACCAGACCCAGGGGCTGGTGGGCAGTAGCAATGGTTCCAGTCACAAAAAGAGCGGGAACCTATCTTGTTACAACTGTGGGGCCACTGGGCACCGTGCTCAGGACTGCAAACAGCCGTCCATGGACTTCAACCGGCCAGGTAAGCGCGCGCCATGGCCGCGCCAGCCAGCCTCCCATGGGACCAAGGCACACAAAGCCTTGGCTTTTATGAAGAGTAAACTTACTTCTTTGTAAAGCAAATGATTTTTCGAATGCTCTTTGAAAGCGCGTGGAAATCTTACTGATAGGCTGTGAGGTCCCCGGAAGGGCTGCAGTTGGGTCTAAAACTGGCATTATGATTGCAGACAACCTCTGGGTCTAGAAGGCGCTTAGCAGGTGTGGACAGGGCTTCCCTTGCTTCAAGCCCAGAGTGGCCAGTGTGAGGGATCCAGTGCTGCCCCCTGGCTTACAGTGGGGCCCTCAGGCTGTGGCTCATGTCAGTCTGGACCCTCCGGGGTGGGGCTCGCCGTCCCCTCTGCACCCCTCCCTGCCGGTGTGGCTGTGGGTGTCCGGGCTGTTGTCCCTCGGCTGTGCGGCATCTTCCATTCCCTCCTGTTTCAGCTCCACGCTTTTTTTTCTCCTTTAGTCAAATCCTGGTGGATGTCTGATGTATTTACAATAGGTTTCTTCTTGCTGTTTGTTTTGAAAACTGGGGACTGGGAAAGTGAGTCCCAACTCTGACAAGTCACTGTGCTACCTTACAAAAGTCACTTGATCTCTGCAGACTTCCAGTCGCTTCTAAGGGTTGCACTAGATCTGTGATTCTCAGACCTGTCTGTACATCGCTGTCACCTGGAGAGTTTTTAGAAATGAACACCCCCGACTCAGCAGGTCTGCGGGTGAGGTGGGCTGATGGCGGTCTGCCATGCAAGCTTGGGTGGGTCTCTGCCTCCCTTCATAGAGCTGGCTGCATCTCCAGAGGCATGGGGCACTCGCCAGCCCTCACCTGCCCTCACCCAGTGCCAGGACACACGTTAGAGCGGCCCGCTCACCGTGTGCAAAGCCTGACTCCCTGAGAAAACTCCTCAAGAAAAAGATTGGTAACTTTTCCTGACTCATTTCACCCCAGTCTGATTTTATAAACTTGTAAAATTAGGTCCCGTTTTGCAGGGGCAGGAAGGGAGTGGAAACAGGATGGGTGGTCTAGATTTCCAGCACCAGAATCTTGCCCAGTGCCTCTGGAAATGACTGGACAGATTGGTGGTTGGTGGTGATTCTACAGTCATTCAAATTTGACCTCTTTTTCCCCCTCTCTCTAGGTACTTTTAGGTTGAAATACGCCCCTCCAGCAGAAAGTCTGGACTCCACAGATTGATATTTTTCTCTGGCAACAGAACATTATTAAGCCATGGAGACATAAGGAAAATTAAATACAGAACTGAGAAGTCTAGTTGCTGTTGAGCTTAATATTTTTAATCCAAAGGTGCTTTACTTTTCCTAGACTGGATAGAAAATCTAGCATAGAAGTGCATCATACTCGATTTATTGCCAAAACCTTAGATTGGAGCTTGGTGTCACACTTGCCTAGTGGGCATTTCTGTGGCCGGCGCAATCCGCCACCGACACTTTTGGTTGCAGTGCAGAGACCCCGTGTCTCCCGAAGAGCATTGCCGTCATTGGCCCTCCTAGGCTCACACGTCAATTCCAGGGCAGCTACACGTGGTCTGAATCGAGAACTGAGCTTGGGGTTCTCCAAGTGGAGTTCCACCCGTCGGACTCTTGACACCCCTGGGCTAGGGAAAATGTTGACTTTGTTTTGTTTTGTTCCTAAAGTGATTAGGCACTAATCTCTGGGATTTTTAAGGATTGCACTACAGAAGAATGTACCCTGATGTAAATCTCTGCAGTTCTGGGAGACAAACTCCTCTGAGAACAGTCAGTGCAAGAGACTCCAATAATCCAGATTAAAGAGTCAGCACCAGCAGGCTACTGGACTTAGGACACAACAGAGATTTTAGTATTCCTTCCCTCCTCCAAGCGCTTGTAGCAGTTTCAGGTTTTTAATTTTTCTGCAAATAAATTTAAACTACATTATTAAATAGAAATAGTTTACTCGCAACAACTTAATTTCTAAGGGTCCAAGTCCCAGAGAATCCATAGCCGTCAAAGCTTTGAGAGTACCTTCCTTCCCAGCCGGTCAGGGGCTCTGAGCCCTGTCTTCCACTGCAGATGACCTCTTTCGGGGGCACGGTGACAGCGCGGCTCTGTGAGTGGCTGTGAGGATGCTGCATGTCCTTAGCAGAGTTTGCAAGTTGCTTTCTCTCCCATGGGCTCCCCAAGAACCTCCAACCCCAAGGCTTACCGCTAGCGGATTCACACCTGAGACAGACATTTCAACAATGATACAGTCCTGTCACTTATCAGCAAAAGATTGGGAATTTTTTCCTGTCAACTTCTTTTGTATTAGGCTGTGTATTGGTAGTTAATTCCGTTAAAAATTACTTGGAAAACATTGGAAAGTGGTAGGACTCTGGAAGCGGCCACACACCCGAGAGCGACGGGATCTGTACAAGTCTGGTTTTTGTAAGGTAGGAATAAAAGGCCTCACTGTAGATCTCTCAGTTTCAACCCACGGAAACGAAAGCCTTTTGTCTGAAATTTACAGACTTAAATCTTCAAGGTTAAAGGGAATTTTTTGCTAAAATAATACTATGATCTAAAATGCAAAAGTCTTCAGTGTTAAAATATTGATTGGTAAGATCGTGCCAGGGATTTTGCAGTTGAATATTTTTTTTTTAAATTGACAATATTCAGACCATTCTTAAAATGGGACAATCAGCCTCATGAAAAATTGATGTAAATCAAAAGAATACCCTAGAGTGAGGCGTGACGTGAGGGTTGAATTGTAAGAGCAGTTCCTAACTTCATAGAAACTAAAGCAGAAAGATGTTACATTTTTTTATGACAGGCTTTTAGAATTTTTTAGTTTCAGTTGAATTTTATTTCTATGCAATGCAGAATTAACAGACCTCTGTATTCTCTCTCCTCATGGTACACAGTATTACAGTGTTGAAGTAACGGTGATGCTTATTACAACAGCTATTTAGGGGAATGTTACATTGATCTCTTAAATTATAAACACTACAAAATGTCAAAATAATGAGAACTGACACAACTTTGCCTTAAAGAGTACTAGACCGGACCTTGTCGTATTACGTTAAAGGAAGACCTAGCGTGTTCATTGATGTTTACGATTTTAATATTTCTGAAGGCCATTACAGTGGCCTGGATATGTGCTGAAAGCCAAACTTTTAAATTTTTTGGTTTTTTAAACAAAGAAATATTTTAAATAAATCCTATTTCAACACTGAAATTGTTGAAAACTGTCTCATAACAAAAGGAAAAAAAATTTACATCTTTGTTTTAGTGGTCAGTATAAGGGAATGAAAGCGTCTGTTGTAACTGTTTTGTTAAGTATTAGAGCTTAACCTTAAATACAGCAAAGCATTAAAACCGAAAGTTTTCAACTCGAAGTCTGGCATTCAGCGTTGAGGTAAATTGAGTTCAGACACTGTCACGGCTGCGTTCCCGGCTGCGAAGGTCTCTGCGGAGCTTCCAGTCATCTTGAACGTGCATGGGCAGCAGTGCGACATCTCCTTGGAGGCTGTCCGAAGTCGAGACTCATGAGATGTAAATAGGAACTACACAGTGCAGAGAAAATGGAGCCACCAGTCCGTGAGGCCTCTCCCTGAGGGAGTCGCAGGCTTGGACTTGAGAGTATTTGCCAGCAGTCAGCGCTGATGAATCTCTCCAAAAGCAACCAAGGTCGGCGCATTTGAAGAGCATTTTGCATTCATCAGAAGACTTCCTCATCTGAAAACACAGAACATACTGACCCTTTCAAGTACTTAGTCATTTTCCTGAAATTGTGATCTGCATCAGAATGCTGTGGCAACCAGGTAGGTGTGGCACTGGCCACGCGCCACGTCTTTGCCGTTTGTAGTCCGTCGGCTATTAAAGGTTCTAACCCTGTTTTTTTAATCTCCAAGAATGGGGAAAGTGGAATGTAGAGATGGAAGTAGAATGTGATGTTGGGATACAACAGCTATTTAATCCTTCGTTTTATTTTTTAAGCAAAACACTCAGTTTTCTACCTTATTTTCTAATGTTGATTTCATGGTAATATTGACAGTTGGAAGTGTTTAACATAAAAACTCACTGCTAAAGAGCACTGAGGAAATGGGAGCTAGCACTTGTAATAAAAATAAACACAAGATATTTTCTCGAATGCATATATGTGATTGGGTATTTTAGAAACCAGCATCATCTGTCATCTCCAGAAGATTACAGGAGTCAGCTTGTTAATACAGTAGTGTTAGTCGGTTCCATATTTTTAATTCAGTACTTAGAATTCTAGGTCCTGTATTGCCTGAAGTTAGCACAGTTAGTTTCTACCACAGACTCTGTCTTGGGGCACAGTGGTGGGGGTAGTGACTTTGCCTAAACATCACCCAGCTGGACAGAGGCTGAGTGGGGCTGCACCTCGCTGTAGGCACGTGGCCAGTGGGAACTGGGTTGCACCTTCCTCGCTCCCTGTCATTTTCTTGTCACTCTCCTGCTTCCCAGCGTTTTGTTTTATGCCTTGCTCGTTGTACATCCTGATGACTGATGGTACCGCATGCCAAGGTCTTCAGATTGTGAGGAAAGCCGTCTCCCTGCTTGACTGGACTGCTGTCCCAGAGGAGAGTCCTGTGTGAACTGAGCAGGGGTGGCTGTGATTTCCAGCATGCAGGTGACTCCCAAAGAATGAGTCAGGTGACACTAAAAGCCATGGGTTCTGAAGAGGCTAATTTGTTGAAAAGTCCCAAAGGTCTGAATGAAAGCGTCTTTAATCAACACTCGCAATATTCTAGAAAACCATATACTGTGCTGGTTGAGGCCAAAGGTCAACATTGCTCCACTGTTCACCAATGAGGGGGAGCTGTGGCCGTGAGCCACGGCCTCACGTGTCTTGTAACAAGCCCTCATCACATGTATGAGTCTTACGTGCACAAAAAAGAGAAGGCTTTGGTCCTGAAACTGAACACCTTGTGTACTCAATCTTCACAGCTTCTATTGGACATATTTTCTTTTTAGGAATGAAGGAAAATTCTCCCATTTTTGAGCCATTCTTTTGTCAATTCTACGAAATTGCATGTAACTTTATAAATATTTTTAAAAGATATAGTTTTGTAAATATTTAATATTCCGCTAATTTGATTTTGAATTGTAAATGTCAAGTATTCTGTTTTTGGGGTTTTTATGTTTTATTATACTTTGTTAAAAAGGACAAATTGTACATTTTTAGAATGTTTTTATGAGTAAATTTAATGTACTGAAAATAAAAATTTTAAAAAAGGCTCTGTGTTTGATTTCACTAGCTATTTGTCTCGGAATGTGAAGCACACACCTTTTCAAATCAGTCTGAATCTCCAAACTAGGGATTCCATCCTTTCTGCCTTCTCAGAGAAATAAAAAGGAGAACTGATTTTAAACCCATTCATTCTCTATCAAGGTGCCAAGTTTTTTTTCTTGAGACAACAGAGTTGTCTCTTTCTTTTTTTGAGGCAACATAGTTTCGCTCTTGTTGCCCAGGGAGGGAGCGGGCCTGCCGTGGAGGGGGGTGACACAGTGACACAAGCCACCAGCTGCCACACCAGCCTGTGACTAACGTATAGGATCATGCTCCCATGGCAGGTAAGACCACACCCTTCTGGATTGGGGAGGTGGCAACATACTGATCATGTGCTCTGGGAAGTGAGTAGGGACACAGCACCCGTGGGGAGCTTTGAGGTCAGGACAGGGGACACAGGTGCTTTTGTTGAGCGGCTGACCTGGGAAGGCAGTTTTATCAGCTCACTCCCTTGTATTTTTCAACAGACTTTTAGGTGTGTACTTTAACTGGAGCTGGGCTCAGCGTTCCCTAGATGATGAGGCTGGCCACTGGTCTGAGTGCTGAAGTGTGTTTACGCTGCATCTGTACACAGTGCCAGCAGCTCCCTACTGGGTCCCCCAAGGTTACACTTTCTTGACCACATACACCTAATACCTTTGATGGTTGGTTTACAGCAGTAGATTATTGTGCGTGAGTCTCACCATCCATCCATCCATCATATCCTGTGGCATGTGAATTCTCAAGAGAACTTCGAAAGTCCAGACCTGGTGGCAGGGCCTTGGTCAAGGCGAGGAGGGCGACCTTGACAAGGCAGAGGCTGTCAGAGGGCAGAGTCCCTCCATGTGAGTTCCCCTTCAGCATGACACAACCAGCCTGGATGCCCCTCTTGGGAATACAAGGACCCGCTTGGCTTTGGAAAGTACAAACAGTGTGGGATCCAAGTCTCAAATACTGATCCCATTAAACTGAGCTTTAATGACAGTTTTTAATTGTGTCTTTATTCAACTTAGTTCATTAAAAACGTACGTTTTAAAGATCCTACAAATAAAGTGACCGTTCACTCGTGGAATACAGGTCACCCCTCAGCATGTTATTTTTTTTAAAAAGCAGTATTTCTTATAGGAATCTTAGTGATCACACAGTAGTTACAATGTCAGATATGATGTATACAGTCTAAACGAGACAGGCCAGTTAAGAATTTACATAATGTAAAAATACATATATTAAAAGGTAGCCAAGTGGACAGACGCATGCAGCAGGAAAGCAGGTGACAGGAACTCCTTTAACATCAGTAGAGGGCCCAGATGCAAGGAATCTGGTTTCCCCACTGCAGTAAACAGCTTTCACTAACGTACACAGGTTTTCCATACACATTTAAACATACAAGGTTAAGCTGTGACCTGCTACACGTACGGTCTAAAGTGGTGTAACTGTGACCTTCCTGTGATACTCCCAAGAAAACTGTAAATACTGAACCCCATGCAGGTAATGGGAAAGCACTGGTCTTTTATCGTAGGTTGAACCTGAAGAGATTTAACTTCTGACATTACCATTTAAAAGCGTATGGCTCCTTTTGCTATGATGTTTTCTCCACAACTGACATGCATACTTCTTAGGGAGAATTCTGATGGCTGTTTGACCTAACTGGACTACTATTAAAAATGTGGGAACGTTTTCAGTAATAAATATTGAGTTACACATTTAACATTTAAAAAAAACAAAATAAAGGATCATCCATAGCTTTAGCCAGATGACTGATAGAAGGGAGTGTCTGAATTTGAATGCTTTTAGTTACACTATTCTGTGGTTTCTACCGCTGTCCTGAAGAATGACACAGGTGCACTGCTCCTTTCCGTACCAACACAGGCACTAGTTTGAAGTCAGACAAAACCTGAAACAGAAGAAATGCCACTCTTTCTCCAGGGTCTTTTAAGAAGAAACTAGACCAAAATTACAAATTAATTATTCAAGCTTCCTTTTGAGGTGTCTATGCGTGTAACTGTCTAGAGCACAAACCAAATAGGAAATGTCTACCCCTGCAAGAGTGTGGACTTCTTTGGGTATAGTTCTGTTAGGAGTCAGGCACCATGAGCAGCAGTTGACAGGGCTTTCTTGCACCCCATTTACCCTGCGTTTGTGCCAACTAGTATGGCAAATGCGTTTTGCGGGGGTTATGCTTCACAACAGGCCTAAAGATGCTCTTAGGGAGATCTCTCTAGCTGAGTAGAAAACTTCTACCCAAAAAGTCGGCGGGTTCTGTGAACCTGAAGAGAAGACTCAGGGTCTCTGAAAGCCTTTGAATTACTGCTGGAATTGCAAGTTCCTGTTAGTGAGAAAAGAGCATTAAAATAATAACTTAAAGGTTTATTTTATTGGCAACTTAGAATGCAAAGTATTTTATTTTTAAACTTTTAAAATTCGAAAACAAGCTAGCCTGCATGAAATAATAATATAGTTTCCAAAGCTGAACTTGCTCACTTGGAGCTCAGTTTTTCTGCCTGAAATACAAACACAACT
>CAUYLG010009168.1:0-22445 GCA_963573385.1 Cacajao melanocephalus
GTCATAGAGAGACTGGACCTGGACTTGGCAAGTTGCCATTGGTCAGGCTCTCGGCGGGATTTTTGAATTTTGGGGCTGAGAGCATGATTTAGTGCTGAGGGTGGGGCTAGGGGTGGAATGCAGGAGTGGGTGTGGGGAGCCCGCATGGAGAAGGCAGGCGCTGAGTAGGAGGTCCGGCCTCCTGATAACAGTGCAATCAGGTGCGGAGGGGGTGGGTATTGTCCATCCGGGTCCCGGCGAGGCTATCGGCCTTACAGTTGTTGTTTTTTAACCTCCATTGCCCTGGTTTGGGGCAGTTTCATAAGAACAGAATATATATTGCAAGCAACAGGAAAATTCTAAAATATGGAAAATCAGAAATCACTGCAAATGGCCCCCACTGTGGAGCATACCTCAGCAAGCGCCAGGGAAAATTGCGGCAGCATTTGAATGCAGATTGAGGTAGCTCCTCTGAAGAAAAGGTACGCAAAGCCAAAAATATCTGGGTTTGCATCTTTCTACCTCTGCCACTAGCTAGCTGTGTATCCTTGGGCAACTTTAGTTCCCTAGCCATAAGGTAGACATGGTCACAGGGGATTGAAATGAGACTGTGTGTGCAAAAGACGTACCAAATGCCTGAATACTAGGTCTTCAGCAAATATTCGCTTTCCTCCCACCTCCAGAACTTTGCGGCATCTGAGGCACCTAACAGCTTATTCCTGGTAAAGTTCTAGTTATTTCTGGATGTTTGGGGAAATGATAATCCTGTTTTGTACAATGGTTATAGAAGTTGAAAAAGAGCATGGTTTGCTGTCCTGCCAGGCTACTCAGAGCGTGTCAGTGTTTTGCAGGGTTAATTAAAGGCTGATGTGAAAATAGGTCTCCACCACATTTGGGTTCAGGCAATTAATGCGGATTCAGGCAAGAGTGTTCAGGATTAAGAAATCCTGGTAAGCCAGGTGTGGTGGCTCACCCCTGTAATCCCACACTTTGGGAAGCTGAGGTGGGTGGATCACTTGAGCCCAGGCATTCAAGACAAACCTGGGTAACACAGGGAGACCACCCCCGTTTCTACAAAAAATAAAAAAAGTTAGCCAAGTGTGCTAGGGTGCACTTGTAGTCCCAGCTACGCGGGAGGCTGAGGTGGGAGGATTGCTTGACGCTGCAGTGAGCTATTATCGTGCCACTGTACTCCAGCCTGGGTAACACAGCAAGGCTCTGTCTCAAAAATTAAAAATAAATAAATAAGGAAATCCTGGCCAGGCATAATGTAAAAATACAAAATTAGCTGGGTGTGGTGGCATGCGCCTATAATCCCAGCCACTGCACTCCAGACAAAACTCCTTCTCAAAAAAAAAAAAAAAAAATCCTGATAATCATGGGTATGTTATCTCCTGGAAACCTGTATCACTAGGTGACTCATTAAAAGAACAAATTTAATAAAGGGAAACACTGATACAAGAACATGGAATTCTCATTATTATTTTAAATACGGAACACTTCACAAATGTGCGTGTCAGCCTGGGCAGGATCTGTGCTGATTTTCTCTGTATTGTTCCAATAATCCATGCTCGTTTCAGCAGAGTGTTCAGGATTAAGAAATTGCTTTTAATTTGCTTTTAATAGACTCCTTTTCTTTCTTTCTTTCTTTCTTTCTTTTTTTTTTTGAGGCAGAGTTTTATTCTGTCACCCAGGCTGGCGTGCAGTGGCGCGATCTTGGCTTGTTGCAACCTCCACCTCCTGGACTCAAGTGATCTTCCAATCTCAGCTTCCTGAGTAGCTGGGACTACAGGCACAAGACACCATGCTCAGCTAATTTTTGTATATATATATTTTTTGGTAGAAACAGGGTTTTGCCATGTTGCCCAGGCTGGTCTCAAACTCCTGAGCTCAAAGTGAATCTGCCTGCCTTGTCCTCCCAAAGTGCTGGGATTACAGATGTGAGCCACCATTAATAGACTATTCCCTAGAGCAGTTCTAGGTTCTTAGCAATATTAAGTTGAAAGTACAGAGATGGCCTGGCATGGTTGCTCACGCCTGTAATCCCAACACTTTGGGAGGCTGAGGCAGGTGGATCATGAGGTCAGGAGTTCAAGACCAGCCTGACCAAGATGGTGAAACCTCATCTCTACTAAAAATACAAAAAGTAGCTGAGCATGGTGACAGGAGCCTGTAATCCCAGCTACTTGGGAGGCTGAGGCCGGAGAATTGCTTGAACCAGGGTGGCAGAGGTTGCAGGAAGCTGAGATCAAGTCATTGCAGTCCAGCCTGGGGACAAAGTGAGCCTTTGTCCTTTCTTTCTTTCTTTCTTTCTTTCTTTCTTCTTCTTTCTCTTTTCTTCTTTCTTTTTCTTTCTTTCTTTTTCTTTCCTTCCTTCCTTCCTTCCATCCTTCCTTCCTTCCTTCTTCCTTCTTTCTTTCTTTCTTTTTTTTTTTGAAACAGAGTCTTACTATGTTGCCCAGGCTGATCTCGAACTTCTGGGCCTAAGTGATCCTCCCGCCTCAGCCTACCAAGTAACTGGGACTACAGGTACACACCACTATGTCTGGCTGCCTTTTCTAGAATGTCATATAATTGGAAACATACAATAGGTAGTCTTTTCAGATTGGCTTCTTTCACTTAGTAATAGGTATTGAAGGTGCCTCCATGTCTTTTCATGGCTTGATAACTCATTTATTTTCGTGCTGAATAGTATTCCATTATCTGCATGTATTATCCATTCACCTACTGAGGACATTTTCATATTGCTTCCATGTTTTGACCATTATGAACAAAGCTGCTATAAACATTGATGTGCAGGTTTTTGTGGAGACATAAGTTTTCAACTTGTTTGGTAAATACCTAAGGACACAATTGCTATATCTTGTGGTAAGACATTTAGTTTTGTAAGAAACAGCCAAACTGTTTTCCAAAGGGGCTGTATCATTTGGCACTCCCAACAGCAATGAATGAGAGTTCCTGTTGTTCCACATCCTCGCCAGCATTTGATGTTGTCGGTGTTTTGGATTTTTGCCATTCTAATAGTATGTGGTCCTATCTCATTGTTTTTTAATTTGCATATCCCTAGTGACATATCAGAATCTTTTCATCTGCCTATTTGCCATCTGTATATTTTCTTTGGTGAGTTTGTTCTGATCTTTTGCCCATTTTTTAATCAGGTGATTTTTATTATTCTGTGTTTTAAGAGGTCTTCATATATTTTGAATAACAGTCTTTTATTAGAAAAGTCTTTTGCAAATACTTTTTTCCAGTCTGTGGCTCATCTTCTCATTCTCTTGAAATTATTTTAAAATTATTTGTGAATGTTGATAAACATGGCTGTTTGGGAGTTCAGAAGCTTCAATTTTTATTACCAAGAAACTGTTCTACAGTCATCCAACAGGCAAGCTCATAAGCTGAAAGTATCGGCCAGGCACGGTGGCTCACACCTGTATAATCCCAACACTTTGGGAGGCTGAAGCGAGTGGATCACTTGAAGTCAGGAGTCTGAGACCAGCTTGGCCAACATGGTGAAACCCCATCTCTACTAAATATACAAAAATTAGCTGGGGATGGCAGCGGGCACCTATAATCCCAGCTACTCAGGAGGCTGAGGCAGGAGAATCACTTGAACCCGGGAGGCGGAGGTTGCAGTGAGCCGAGATCATGCCACTGCACTCCAGCCTGTGCAACAGAGTGAGGCTCAGTCTCAAAATAATAATAATAATAATAATAATAATAATAATAATCTGAAAGTATCTTTATGAAGATAAAGATTAAGGCACTAACTCCCTACTTCTGGCGGGATCCACTTGCATTTTCTGCAATCTATAAGGCCTAGAGTGCCCTCTGCTGTTTACCTTCTGAAAACCAGGCAGCTGATGGTTTCAAAAGACTATTTTTGAAATAACATCATAAATAATAACCTTTAATCTCTTGTGGTTTCTTTATCGAGTGACCTTCTGAAGGCTTATCTCAAAGAGAGAAAAATGACTATTCTTTAGTAGCAACTTGATTCCTTAGTCAGAAGTGTGTCTTATTCCACACCACCAGCCTGTGGAAAAAGAAAAAAAAGTGCATCCGATACATTTGCAGAATGTGTAGAATGTTTTTTAAGCGTGTCTGAGATACATTTTATTTTATTTTGTTTTACTTTATTTATTTACTTTTTAGAGACAGAGGCTTGCTTTGTTGCCCAGGATGGTGTGCAGTGGCACAATCAGAGCTCACTGCAGCCTCCATCTCCTCAGCTAAAGTATCCTCCCACCTCAGCCTCCCAAAATCCTGGGAATACAGGCATGAGCCATGTGCCTGGCCAGATACCATTTGAAATGTGATCAGTATGTCTGTTGGGAACCAACAGACATATTCCCATATTGCCTGGCCTACTAAACTGAAATGTAAACATGTGTATTAAGAAATTTGCTAGGGTGCCGGGTGTGATGGCCCACACCTGTAATCCCAGCACTTTGGGAAGCCAAGGTAGGCAGATCACCTGAGGTCAAGAGATCGAGACCAGCCTGGCCAACATGGCAAAACCCCATCTCTACTAAAAACACACAGAAAAATTAGGCAAGCATGGTGGCATGTGCCTGTAATCCCAGCTACTCAAGAGGCGGAGGCAGGAGAATCCCTTGAACCAGGAGGCAGAGGTTTCAGTAAGTTGAGATCGTACCACTACATTCCAGCCTGAGTGACAGAGCAAGACTTGGTCCATCTCAAAAAATTTAGAAATAAATAAAATTTAAAAATAAATTCAGGTTAGTAAATCAGTTGTCTCTTTAGAATCAGATTATGAGTTTTGGCAGTGGCTCATGCCTGTAATCCCTAGCACTTTGGGAGGCCAAGGCAGGAGGATAACTTTAGGCCAGGAGTTCAAGATCAGCCTGGGCAACATAGCAAGATCTTGTCTCTATATGAAAAACTATATAATAATAAATAAGTAAAACCAGACAATGTTGCTGATATCTTAAAAATATTGCATATATATACATATACATATATATATATATTTTTTTTTTTTTTTTTTAGATAGAGTCTGGCTCTGTCACACAGGCTGGAGTGTAGTGGTGCAATCTTGGCTCACTGCAACCTCTGCCTCCTGAGTACAAGCAATTCTCCTGCTTCAGCCTCCCAAGTATCTGGGACTACAGATGTGAACCATAACACCTGGCTAACTTTTGTATTTTTAGTAGAAATGGGGTTTTATCATGCTGTCCAGCCTGGTCTTGAATTCCTGACCTCAAGTGATCCTCTCACCTCAACCTCCCAAAGCACTGGGATTATAGGCGTGAGCCATCCTGCCTGGCTTCAGGGAGAGTTGTTTCTAAAATGCAGGTCTATGGCTGGCTGCAGTGTCTCATGTCTGTAATCCAAGCACTTTGGGAGGCCATGGAGGGAGGATTGCTGGAGCCCAGGAGGTCGAGACCAGCCCTGGCCACATAGCATGTCTCCATCTCTACAAAAAATTTAAAAATTAGCCAAGGGTGGTTGTGCATGCCTGTAGTCCTGGCTACTTGAGAGGCTGAAGTGGGAGCATCACCTGAGCCCAGGAAGTCAAGGTTGCAGTGAGCCATGATCAGACCACTGTGCTCCAGCCTGAGTGACAGGAGTGAGATCCTGTTTCAAAAAAAAAAAAAAAAAAATTCCTCAAATGAGTCACATCACTTCCATACCTTCTGTAACAGTAACATGTTATTCTAAAACTTAGCAGCTTAGAAAAACAATAATCATGTATTATTTATCATGGTTTCTTTGGGTCACGAAATTTGGAAGGGTTTGATTGGAAGTTCTTGCTCTGAGAAGGATGCAATCAGATTTTGGCCAGGGCTGCAGTCATCTCAAGGCTTGAGTGGGGCTGAAGGATTCAGTTCCAAGCTGACTAATTCACATGACTGGCAAAGTGGTGCTGACTGTTGGGTGGGCACCTTCGTTCTTCTCCATATGGGCCTTTCTACAAGGGTTATTCAGGGTCCTCATAGGATTGTAGCTGGCTTTTCCCAGAGTGAGTGATCCAAGAGACTGAAACAGAAGCATCAGTGGATTTTGTGACAGCCTTGGAAGGCCACCATCACTTCTGCTATCTTCTATTGGTCACAGAGGGCCAACCCCAATTCAATATGGAAGGAAACCACACAAGGGCATGAATACCAACAGGCAAAGATCACTGAAGGCCATCTTGGAGACTGGCTATTACAAAACCCTGGCTGATATGCAGTCTCTTTTAAGAGTCCTACAAGGCCATTCACCCTTGTCATCAGGAACAAGGACCTGTCGTGTCTTAGCACATCTCTAAGCTTGCTATTTTAGAAGTAAGACATAGTTCTTAATTGATTCATTTAATCCTAAGGCCCAATAATTAGAGGTGATGAGACTATTCTAGTGGCTCATTTATTTTAATGTTCTTGGAGAAGAGAGTGTTAGTGCCACTGAAAACTATAACATTCTGTGGTTAGGATTACTGACAAACACAAAATTATATCTAAGTCATCTACATAAAACAATACACGTTAAACTAGATATGCATATTTAGAGCAACATAACATACTTCATAAAGTTAAATATATTCAATAATCCAAGTAGGACATTGTCAATATTTAAACTTAAGATTTAGTTAATAAAATTAAATATATCCAATTTTGTCCTCTGCTGCCTCTTCCTAAAACAAGATACCACAGTATTCTTTTCTTTTTTTTAGAGATGGGATCACAGTCTGTCACCCAGGCTGGAGTACAGTAGTGCAATCATAGTCTCAAACTCCTGGGCTCAAACAGTCCTCCTGCCTCAGTGTCCTGAGTAGCTGGAAAAACAGGTGCATGCCACCACAACAGACTAATTTATTTTTATTTTAATTTTTTATAGAGAAAGGGTCTCATTCAGTTTGACAAGGCTGGTCTCAAACTTCTGGGCTGAAGCAATCCTCTGGCCTCAGCCTCCTAAAATGCTGGGATTACAGATGTTAACCACTTTGCCTGGCCACAGTATTCTTTTCTATTTCCTCCTGTACCTGCTCCCAGCCCAATTCTTAGCATAAAGTTGATGATCAGCTGGGCGCAGTGGCTCACGCCTGTAATCCCAGCACTTTGAGAGGCCAAGGTGGGTGGATCACCTGGGGTCAGGAGTTCAAGACCATTCTGGCCAACATGGTGAAACCCTGTCTCTACTAAAAATACAAAAATTAGCCAGGCATGATGGCACACGCCTGTAATCCCAGCTACTTTGGAGGCTGAGGCAGGATAATCGTCTGAACCTGAGAGGTGGAGGTTGCAGTGAGCTGAGATTGTGCCATGGCACTCCAGCCTGGGCAAGAGAGCAAGACTCCATCTCAAAAAAAAAAATAAATAAAAATAAAGTTCATGATCATTAAATATTTGTTGAATTGGATTAATACCAGGAATAAATAATCCTCTAGTCTTCTCTTTGTGATTCCTTCTGAATGTCTGTGGAACAGAAAATGGTATGACGCTTCAGGCATTACACTAAGCTTTTTACGTGTATTATTTCATTTCATCATTATACCAAGCTAATAGGAATGATGCTTTATTTTATCCATTATATACATTAGAGAACTGAGTCTTAGGTTGGTTGGGGAGAAAACCACAGAAGCAGGGAGGTCATTCTCTCAACTTTTCTTGGTCTTCTCCCTAAAAGAAAAAAAAAAAAGAGAGAGAGAGAGAGAGAGAGAGAGAGGTTGGTTGGTCTCTACTAGTCTTATCCTCTCCAAATTCTTCTTCTTCATTCCCATATTTTATGGAGTCTAGAAAGAGACTAACTTTATATCTAGTTATAAATATACAGATTCTCTAGTTTATACATATATTTTTTTCCCCGCTCCTGTTGCCCAGGCTGGAGTGCAATGGTGCAATCTTGGATCACCGCAACCTCTACCTCCTGGGTTCAAGCCATTCTCCTGCCTCAGCCTCCCAAGTGGTGGGATTACAGGCATGTGCCACCATGACTGGCTAATTTTGTATTTTTAGTAGAGATGGGGTTTCTCCATGTTGGTCAGGCTGGTCTCAAACTCTTAACCTCAGGTGATCTGCCTGCCTTGGCCTCCCAAAGTGCTGGGATTACAGGCGTGAGCCACCATGCGCAGCCCTCTAGTTTCTATTTTAAAGACTATTGTGCATTTATTTAGCAATAATATTAGCAAAATGACTTTTTCTTCAGGATATAGAGAAATATTCTATGGAGGACCTAAACAAAAAGTACTACACTCCCTGCTTCCAGGATATGCTTTTATTGTTCTCATTGTAAAATTCTGAAATCAGTATGTAACTTATACTTGGTGTGAACATTTAACATATTCCCTTTATTGTTTCTCCCAAATGCTGTTGATGCATTTTAAAATTGCAGAAACACATTATGTCAAAACTGTGGCCCATGTCTCCTACTTCCCCATGGTCTGTTAGAAAATGTGATGACTCTGACAATAATAATGCTTCATAAAGCTGGGCTTACATCCTGTTGTCTTTCAGGAACTTGCTGGCTTGCTGCCAGACAGATATATTTATCAAATGTATCTGCAGAGTCAAGCATTTTTATTTTTGAGAGCTTAAAGTACTTTAGAGACTCTAGTTTCTATTCAGTAGTGAATAGGGATATAACACAAAATCTCTTACATGTCAAAGAAAATACCATTTATTTTCCTGGAAAAGGCCATTTTTGTCTTCATGTAATAACTTAGACATACTGGCTTAAGGACTGTTGTCATTATCTTCCTTACCACTGCCATCATCATGGTGTACATTTAGCAGGGGAAGAAAATTCAAAACTGATCCCAGTGTTAGTTAGAACTATTATGGTTTAGGAGCACATTTTAAAATTAATTATAAAAATGAAGCCCTTAGGAGTAAGTTTGATGGCCTAGAGCAAGTAAAGAAAGAGCTAAACTACTCTATCAGATATAAATTAGAATCTGAGGGATTGAGACAAGTATGTTA
The DNA here is from genome assembly GCA_963573385.1 of Cacajao melanocephalus. NCBI lineage: Eukaryota > Metazoa > Chordata > Mammalia > Primates > Pitheciidae > Cacajao > Cacajao melanocephalus. The sequence goes on from CAUYLG010009168.1 coordinate 8,901, forward strand.
GCCAGGTGAGGAGGCCCTGGGGCTGCAATCTGACCATGCGTTGTGAGGCCTCCTGAATGTATTGCCTTTTTTTTTTTTTTTTTGAAACAGAGTCTTGCTCTGTCACCCAGACTGGAGTGCAGTGGCGCGATCCACTGCAACCTCCGCCTCCTGGGTTCAAACAACTCTCCTGCCTCAGCCTCCCAAGTAGCTGGGATTACAGGTGGCTACTTGGGAGGCAGAAACCCTGCCTCTACTACAAATATAAATATTAGCCCGGTGTAGCCACCACGCCAGGCTAATATTTATATTTGTAGTAGAGGCAGGGTTTTGCCATGTTGGCCAGGCTGGTCTTGAACTCCTGATCTCAGGTGATCCACTCACCTCAGCCTCCTAAAGTGCTGTGATTATAGGCATAAGCCACAGTGCTGGCTTAGGGTGCCTTTTTCTAAATGTGCCCAAAGGCCCTATAAGGACCAGTAGTGACCCTAAGAGGGACCCAGCACAATGCCTAGAGGCTACAGCCTGAATAGAAGAGACACAAGACGATTTCTCCTTAAAAGGGAATGAATCAGGAATTTTTTTTTTTTTTTGATATGTAGTCTTGCTCTGTCGCCCAGGCTGGAGTGCAGTGGTGGAATCTCGGCTCACTGCAACCTCTGCCTCCCGGGGTCTTGCAATTCTCCTGCCTTAGCCTCCCACGTAGCTGAAACACAGGCGCACACTGCCACACCTGGCTAATTTTTTGTATTTTAGTAGAGACGGTTTCACTGTGTTGCTCAGGCTGGTCTTGAACTCCTGAGCTCAGGCAATCCTCCCACCTGAGCCTCCCAAAGTTCTGGGATTACAAGCATGAGCCACGGCATCCAGCCTGGACCAGGAATTTTTAAGTTAAGAAATGTTAAAATCGGCTGGGCGTGGTGGCTCACGCCTGTAATCCAAGCACTTTGGAGGCCAAGGTGGGCGGGAGTTCAAGACCAGCCTGACCAACATGGTGAAACCCCGTCTTATTATTAAAAAAAAAAAAAAAGAAAGAAAGAAATGTTAAAATCTAAATTAGGTCAATCTGCCCTAGAATGTCATCCCCCTCTGTGGCTCTCTTTCTTCAATAATAATACAGTGTGGATGAGTGGTGCTTCACAGAGAAGAGACTGAGGCAGTCTCCAGGGTCAGTGAGAGGACAAAGTGAGAAAAAGAGAGGAGAGACACGGAGCACTGCAGCTCTAGCATTGCTGGAAGCAAGATTTCAGAACCAGAGAACGCCAAGAGGAAACTAACCCCAGAGTATCCTCTGAGAAAATGGGACAAGTATTTGAACCAAATGTCATTTGAATTCCAAAGGACTTGGGAACATCTATGAAGCTGGCATATGTATCATTTAAAATCATTTGAGGAAGTAAGGTCTGAGAGATTAACTAACTTTCTCAGGGAAAAAAGTAACACATCTGTAACTAGAATATGGCTCCTGGGACTTCTGCTTTCTGCCATATGGAGCAAAGGGAATGAAATTTGCCATCTTGGCTGGGTGCGGTGACTCAACGCCTGTAATCCCAGGAATTTGGGAGGCTGAGGCAGGCAGATCACCTGAGGTCAGGAGTTGGAGACCAGCCTGGCCAACATGATGAAACCCCGTCTCTACTAAAAATACAAACATTAGTCGAGTGTGGTGGAGTGTGGCTGTAATCCCAGCTACTTGGGAGGCTGAGGTGGGAGAATCGCTTGAACCCGGGAGGTGGAGGTTGCAGTGAGCCGAGATGGTGCCACTGCACTCCAGCCTGGGTGACAGAGTGAGACTCCTTGTCAAAAAAAAAGAAAGAAAGAAAAGAAAAGAAATTTGCCATCTTGCCTTTAAATTTTTTTAAACTGAACAAAATATCTGAAACAACAATTTCAGACATTGGACCACAGGTAGCACGGGACAATGATCCCTGAAAGGAAACAAAACAGATGAGCCTCACAGTTGTCTTCTCTTACTGCCTGGAGAGAGTTTCCAGGTAGCTGCACAGAGTGGAGAACCTGAGTAGAGTCCTGAAGCCCTGAGGTCTCCCTGAGTTAAGGAGCCAGACTGAGAATTTGGAAAAACTAAGGCATCTAAAAGTTACAGAAGCCAGCACTGGGGAGAGAGCTGGAAGAAGAGAGCGAGCACCAGCGATTTGAAGAAGGGTGTGTACCAAAACAAAAACAAAGCTGAAAAATATTTAAAGGAATATGGAAATACCAACAATAACAACAAAAGAATCCAGCACCCAATAAGGTAAAATTTATAATGTGTAACATCCAGTCAACTATTCAAAGAAGGAAAATATAACCAATATTGAGAAAAATAAATCACTATGAATCCATGAATTGAACAAATGAGAGAATTATTATAGTAAACAAGGACGTTAAAACAGCTGTTATAAATATACCATTTCAAAATGGTAGAAGAAAGTGTGAGAATATTAATTAGGGACAGGAAAAATATTAAAAAGACTCAAATCAAACTTCTGGAAATGGAAAAATACCATATTTGAGATGAAAAATACACTGATGAGATTGAGATGGGATTACTGCAGATTATGCCCCAAAGAAGAAAATATCTGGAGGTGAATTTGAAGGCATAGTATCCAGAATGAAACACTCAGAGAAGAAAACCAAAAGAGTTGGACAGGGCACCAGTGAGCTATGGGAAATACTTTTTTGTTTTTGCTTTTTTTTTTTTTTTTTTTTTTTTGAGACAGGATTTGCTCTGTTGCCCAGGCTGGAGTGCAGTGGTGCAATCTTGACTCACTGCAACCTCTGCCTCCCAGGCTAAATCGATCCTCCCACCTCAGCCTCCCAAGTAGCTGTTACTACCGAAATGTGCCACCACACCCAGCTAATAAAAAAAAAACCAACTGTAGAAACAAGGTCTCACTATATTGCCCAGGCTGGTCTTGAACTCCGGGGCTCAAGTGATCCTCCAACCTTGGCCTCCCAAAGTGCTGGGATTACAGGTGTAAACCATCATACTTGGTCAAGATTTTTAAAGATATGCAAAAGCTCAAAGAATTCATCAGCAGAATGCCAGTATTACCAAAGTTGTTAAAGGAAGTTCTTCAGCTAGAAGGAAAATTGTACCAGATGGATATCAGGATCTACACAAAGGGATGAAGAAAATGGAAAATGGTAAATACGAGGGTAAACATAAAAGATATTATTTATTTATTTATTTATTTTTGTGACAGAGTCTCATTCTGTCGCCTAGGCTGGAGTGCAGTGGTGCGATCTTGGCTCACTGAAACCTCTGCTTCCTGGGTTCAAGCAATTCTCATGTCTCAGCCTCCTGAGTAAGTGGGACTACAGGCATGGGCCACCATGCCCTGCTAATATATATATATGTATATTTATATATATATATATGTATATATATATATTTTATTATATATATTATATATATATTTTTAGTATATATAAATTTTTAGTAAAGACAGTGTTTCACCATGTTGCCCCGGCTGGTCTTGAACTCCTGCGCTCAGGCAGTCCACCTGCCTCGGCCTCCCAAAGTGCTAGGATTACAGGCATGAGCCACCTCACCCTGCCAATTTTCAATAAACAATGTTTATTATTTTTGCTTATGTACTGTGAGGTTTATAACAAAGAAAAATAAAATGTATGACAACAAAGGCTAGGAGGGAGGAAATGAAGATACACCACTGTAAAATCCTTACACTGGATGTAAAGTGGTATACTATTGCTTCAAGTCAAATTGATAAGCTGAAGAGGTATATTATACACCGTGTTTTTAGTCCATTGGAGCTGCTATTACAAAATACCACACACTGAGTGGCTTATAAACAAAAGAAATTTATTTCTCACTGTTCTGAAGCCTGAAAAGTCCAAGATCAAAGTGCTGGCAGATTCAGGGTGTAGTAAGGGGCCACTTCCTTGTAGAGTCTTCTTCTCACTGTAACCTTACATGGTAGAAGGGTGAAAGGTCTCTTGCAAGTCTCGTTTGTTTGTTTATTTGTTTATTTATTTGAGACTAGGTCGGGCTCTGTTGCCCAGGCTGGAGTGAAGTGGCATGATCTTGGCTCGCTGAAGCCTCCACCTCCCAGATTCAAGAGATCCTCCCACCTCAGCTTCCCAAGTAGCTGGTACCACAGGCACATGCCATCATGCCTGGCTAATTTTTTGTATTTTTGATAGAGTCCAGGTCTCACCATGTTGCCCAGGTGGTCTAAAACTCCTGAACTCAAGCAATCTACCTGCCTTGGCCTCCCAAAGTGCTGGGATTACAGGCATGAACCACCACTGTGCCCGGCCTCAACTCTCTCTTCTAAGGGCACTAATCCCATTCATGAGAGCTCTGGCATAATGGCTTACCTCCCAAAGGTCCCATCTCCTAATACTATCACCGTGGGGATAAGGATTTCAACATATGAAGTTTGGGGGAATGTAAACATTCAGACTATCGCAAACCCTGGAGCAACTACTAAGAAAAAAATAAAACAAAGACTAATAGCCAATAAGTCAATAAAGGAGATAAGATGGACTGATAAAAATACTGAATTGATCCCAAAGAAGGCAGAAAAGGGAGAGAAAGGGAAAAGAGAACAAGTGGGACAAATAGAAAACAAACAAATAGCGAGATGGTTTATTTAATTACAAACATATCCCATATCAGTAGTCACATTAGATATAAATGGTTCAAACATCCCAATTAAAAGGAAGAGATGATAAGATTGTTTGGATACAAAAGCAAAAACCAAGTACATGATGCCAAAAGAAAGCCATTTCAAATATGAAGACACAGACAGGTTAAAAGAAAAGATGGTAAGATATATACCATGTTAACACTATTTAAAAGAAAGCTTCAGGGTCTACATCAATATCAAAGAAAGTAGATTTCAGAGCAAAAAATACTAACAGGAATAAAGAGGTTCACTTTATAATGGAAAGGGGATCAAATTCCTCAAGAAGACATAATTTAAAGTGTTTATGCACTTAGCAGCAGAGTTTCAAAATACGTGAAGCAAAAATTGATTGATAGAACTGCAATGAGAAACAGACAAATTTGCCATGATAGTCACAGATTTGAACACCTCTTTCAATGATTAATAGAACAAGTACACAAGACTGAACAACATTATCAACCAATGTGACGTAACTGACACTAATAGAACATGCTGTATTCTATACATATTCTTCTCAGAATACACACGTCTTTTTTAAGGGAACACAGAACATTTATCAAAATAGACTATTTTCTGGGTCATAAAACAAGTCTAAATACATTTTTTTTTTAAAGATGGGGTTTCACCATGTTGGTCAGGCTGGTCTTGAACTCCCAACCTCAGGTGATCCACTCGCCTTGGCCTCCAAAATGCTTGGATTATAGGCGTGAGCCACCATGCCCGGCCCCTAAATATATTTTTTAAAATTTCCAACTTTTATTTAAGTTCAGAGGTACATGTGCAGGATGTGCAGGTTTGTTATATAGGTAAATGTGTGCCACAGTGGTTTGCTGCACGGGTCATTTCATCACCTAGGTATTAAGTCCAGCATTCATTAGCTGTTCTTCCTGGTGCTCTCCCCCCTCCCACCTCCCACCCTCCAACAGGCCCCAGTATGTGTTGTTCAACCCCATGTGTCCTCGTGTTCTCATCATTCAGCTCCCACTTATAAGTGAGAACATGTGGCATTTGGTTTTCTGCTCCTGTGTTAGTTTGCTGAGGATAATGGCTTCAAGTCTAAGTACATTTTAAAGTTGAAACTCATATCAAAAGTTTCTTTCCTTTTTTTTTTTGCGAGACACAGTCTCACTCTTGTTGCCCAGGCTGGAATGCAGTGGCTCAATCTTAGCTCAACCTCTGCCTCCCAGGTTCAAGCAATTCTCCTGCCTCGGCCTCCTGAGTAGCTGGAATTACGGGCACCTGCCATCACGCTCGGCTATTTTTGTATTTTTAATAGAGAAGGGATTTCACTCAGCTGGAAATATTGAAGACAGAAAAGAAAAAAAAAACAAAGAAAAAAAAAGAGAAGGGATTTTACAATGTTCGTCTCCAACTCCTGACCTCAAGTGATCCACTCGCCTCAGGCTCTCAAAGTGCTGGGATTACAGGCATGAGCCATTGTGCCCAGCCAATTTTTTAAAATATGAAATAGAGTCTCACTGTTTGCTTAGGCTGGTCTTAAATTCCTGGCCTCAATCAATCCTCCTGCCTCAGCCTCCCAAAGTGCTGCGATTACAGATGCCCAGACTAGCATTGCAATTTATTTATTTATTTAGTGACAAGGTCTCGCTCTGTGGCTCAGGCTGGAATGCAGTGGCATGATCTCTGCTCACGGCAACCTCCATCTCCTGGGTTCAAGTGATCCTCAACCCTCAGCCTCCCTAGTAGCTGGGATTACAGGCATGCACCACTACACCCAGCTACTTTTTGTATTTTAGCAGAGATGGGATTTTACCAGCCCAGGCTGGTCTTGAACTCCTGACCTCAAGTGATCTGACCGCCTCGGCCTCCCAAAGTGCTGGGGTTACAGGCAAGAGCCACCACTCCTGGCAAAAAAAAAATTTTTAAAAAGTAATTTTTTGGGGGCCAGGCGAGGTTGCTTACACCTATAATCCCAGCACTTTGTGAGGCCAAGGTGGATGGATCACAAGGTCAGGAGTTCAAGACCAGACTGGCTAAGATGGTGAAACCCCGTCTCTACTAAAAATATAAAAATTAGCCAGGCACAGTGGTGGGTGCCTGCAATCCGGGCTACTCGGGAGGCTGAGGCAGGAGAATCGCTTGAACCCGGGAGGCAGAGGTTGCAGCGAGCCAAGATTGCACCACTGCACTCTAGCCTGGGCGACAGTGAGACTCTGTCTAAAAAAAAAATTACCTACAGTGCATCTCACGAAGCAAGGTCCCCTTGAAGTGGGGCAACTCATTTGAGACTAAAGCGCTGAGTCCTGGGGCAATTTCTGGCTCTGATAAGCCGCAGCTGGTCAGGGCTGTATTGGGGAAAGGATGGGAAACACAGGTGGTGACCTGGTACCAGCCTTGTCCCTGGAGTACAAGAGGTGGGTGAGGAGGGTGGGGGAGTGGGGGCAGTGTCTGGCAGAATGAAATTGAAGGAGTAGTTACTCTTCTTGCCACGAGAGGGAGCGCCAAGGGGAAGTCTTGATCCTACCAGTCAAGCATGGAGTCAACACACAACACGTTCTCAGTTTTATCAAGAGTCTCTCCGGCTGGGCACGGTGGCTCATGCATGAAATCACAGCACTTTGGGAGGCCAAGGTGGGCAGACCACCTGAAGTCAGAAGTTTGAGACCAGCCTGGCCAACATATAGTGAAATCCCATCTCTACTAATAATACAAAATTAACCAGGTGTGGTGGTGCATGTCTGTAATCCCAGCTACTCAGGAGGCTGAGGCAGGAGAATCACTTGAACTCAGTAGGCAGAGGCTGCCGTGAGCCGAGATTGCGTCATTGCACTCCAGCCTGGGCAATAAGAGTGAAACTCTGTCTCGAGCAAACAAACAAACAAACAAAAAGAAACTCTCAAATATTACCATTCTGGGGGTCCCCCCATTGAATAACATTTTAACTCCAAGTTTTTTCTGAAAACAAGTTATTTCTGGCCAGCATGGTGGCTCATGCCAGTAATCCCAACACTTTGGGAGGCCAATGCAGGCATATCACCTGAGGTCAGGAGTTCGAGACCAGCCTGGCCAACATGGTGAAACCCCATCTCTACTAAAGATACAAAATTAGCCAGGCGTGGTGGTGCATGCCTGTAATCCCAGCTACTCAGGAGGCTGAGGCAGAAGAATCACTTGAACTCGGGAGATGGAGGTTGCAGTGAGCCGAGATCATGCCACTGCACTCCAGCCTGGGCCACAGAGCGAGACTCTGTCTCAAAAATGAATAAATAAATAAATAAACAAATAAAAATACAAAATTAGCCAGGTGTGGTGGCGCACACCACTACCTAGCTACTCGGGAGGGTGCGGCAGAATTGCTTGAACCCAGAAGGTGGAGGTTGCAGTGAGCCAAGATCGCACCACTGCACTCCAGCCTGAGTGACAGAGCAAGCCTCCATTTCAAAAAAAAAAAAGTGACTTCTTCCTAACAGATATGCAACAACATAATGACTTACCAAGACAATGTTATGGAATAGGGAATAGGGTTGCCAGTTTTAGCAAAAAAAAAATTATTTTACTTTTTTTTTTTTTTTGTACAAATGGGGTCTCACTATGTTATGTTGTCCATACTGGTCTTGAACTCTTGGACTCAAGTAATCCTCCCACCTCAGCCTCCTAAAGTGCTGGGATTATAGGCATAAGCCACTACGTCCTGCCAGATTTAGTAAATAAAACAAGTGCCTAATTAAATATGAATTTCAGATAAACACAATTTTTTTTGCAATGATGCAGTCATAGCTCACTGCAGCCTCGAACTCTTGGTCTCAAATGATCCTCCTGCCTCAGCCTCTCAGACTGCTGGGATTATAGGCGTGAGCCCTGTGCCTGTCCAAAACACAAATAATTTTTTTTGAGATAGGGTCTAGCTCTGTTGCCCAGGCTGGAGTGCAGTGGCACAGCTCCCTGGAACCTCCACCTCCTGGGCTCAAGCCATCCTCCCACCTCAGCCTCCCAAGTAGCTCCCAAGTGCACACCACCACATCCAACTAATGTTTTTAAAAATTTTTTGTAGAGATGGGGTCTCACTATATTGTCCAAGCTGATCTCAAACTCCTGAGCTCAAGCAATCCACCTGCCTCAGCCTCCCAAAGTGCTGGGATTACAGGTGTGAGACACTGCACTTGGCCCTACAAATAATTTTCCATACAACTCATATTATTTCCTGAGACCTAGTTATAGTAAAAAAAAAAAAAAAAAAAAAAAAAAAACCTCATTGTTTATCTCAAATTCAGACTAAGTATTCTCTGCTTCATCAGGCACTCCAAAAGGAGTGACACCTCCTTTAAGAGTTTTACAAACCAATTTGCAGTGGCTGGGGGTGGTGGCTCAAGCCCATAATCCCAACACTTTAAGAGGCTGAGACAGCTGGATCACTTGAGGTCAGGAGTTCGAGACCAGCCTGGCAAACATTATGAAACCCCATCTCTACTAAAAATACAAAAATTAGCTAGGTGTGATGGTGGGTGCCTGTAACTCCAGCTACTTGGGAGGCTGAGGCAGGAGCATCACTGGCACTCAGGAGGCGGAGGCTGCAGTGAACGGAGATTGCACTACTGCACTCCAGCCTGGGTGACAGATGAGACTCCATCTCAAATGAAAAATAAAAATAAAAATAAAATGCAGCGTTCTCTATCATGGCACCCATTCTGGTGTGCATGAGGACAGACATCCCAGATTATTTTTCGAGGAGACATGTGGCCCTCCACAGAACAGCCCTGACCAGAAGTGGAATGACTCCCAGCTTCTGGCTTCCTCTTTTCACGAGGAGATGCAGCGCTGCCAGGCTTTGCTGGTGCAGAGCGCATGTGGCTGTGTGCTTGAGCTATGAAACAGTCTTCCGCTCTTTGTGGTCAGCAGAAGGACTTTTCCTTTGGGAAGTTTGGTGAGAGCAACAATACTGTCAAGGATTATCTAAAGAATGCCTTTCTGGGGCCGGGCGCAGTGGCTTATGCCTGTAATCCCAGCACTTTGGGAGGCCAAGGCTGGTGGATCATGAGGTCAGGAGTTCAAGATCAGCCTAGTCATCATAGTGAAACCCCGTCTCTACTAAAAATACAAAAATTAGCCAGGTGTGGTGGCACATGCCTGTAATCCCAGCTTCTCAGGAGGCTGAGGCAGGAGAATCACTTGAACCCAGGAGACAGAGGTTGCCAAGAGCGGAGACCACCATTCCACTCTAGCCTGGGTGACAGAGTGAGACTCTGTCTCAAAAGAAAAAAAAAAAGAATGCCTTTTTTTTCTAGGTCAGTGATAACCACCCATTTTAGTGACAAAGCCAATTCAGAAAAAAGTAACCTGTTACCAAAATTCTTTAAAAGACATGATCTCTTTTTATCAGGAAACGTAATATCAACATCTTTGCTTAAGCAAGCTTTTCTTGTTTTTCCAAATGCTGAAGGGTTTCATTATTTTAGTAAGCTTTCAGGAACAACATCACACACGTACATGCCCTGGTGTTATCGGATGCAAAGCTGCACCTTTTCCCACCATTTTTGGTCCAGGAAAGCATTTTTGGAGCCAGTCATTTGGTTTTTCCTTATTGACCCTGGAGTTTTGTCTCTTTTCATTCAGGTGGAAAAACCATATGATTAAATTTCTTTTTTTTCCTTTATTCTTTTTCTTTCTTTCTTTTTTTTTTTTTTAGACATTCTCACTCTGTCACCCAGATTACAGTGCATTGGTGCAATCATAGCTCACTGCAGCCTCAACCTCCTGGGCTTAAGCGATCCTTCTACCTCCGCCTCCTGAGTAGCTGGGACTACAGGTGTGTGACACCATGTCTGACTAATTATTTTATTTTATTTTATTTTTGAGATGGAGTTTCACTCTTGTTGCCCGGGTTGGAGTGCAGTGGCGCAATCTCAGCTCACTGCAACCTCCGCCTGTCCTGGGTTCAAGCAATTCTCCTGTCTCAAGTCTCCCAAGTAGCTGGGATTACAGTCATGCACCACCATGCCCAGCTAAATTTGTATTCTTTTTAGTAGAGACGGGTTCACTGTGTTGGTCAGGCTGGTCTTGAACTCCTAATCTCAGGTGATACACCCCCCTCGGCCTCCAAAGTGCTGGGATTACAGGCGTGTACTTTTTTTTTTGTAGAGATGGGGTCTCATTATGCTGCTCAAGCTAGTCTCTAACTCTTGGGCCCAAGAGATCCTCCCACCTCAGCCTCTCTAGCTACATTCATAGAGCGTCCTGATCTGAAGGGTACAGCTCAATGAAACTCTGCATGTGTATATACCTGTGTAACCACCACCTACCTCAAGATCTAGAACTTTCTTGCACTCTAGCAAGTTCCTCTGTGCTCCTTCACACATAATACTTCCACCAGAAGCAATCACTATTCTGATTTCTTCTTTTTGAGATGGAGTCTTGCTCTATCGCCCATGCTGGAGTGTAGTGGCACAATCTCAGCTCACTGCAACCTCCGCTTCCCAGGTTCAGGCTATTTTCCTACTTCAGCCTTCTGAGTAGCTGGGATTACAGGTGTGTGCCACCAGACCTGACTAATTTTTGTATTTTATTAGAGACAGGATTTCGCCATGTTGGCCAGGCTGATCTCGAACCCCTGAACTCAAGTGATCTGCCTGCCTTGGCCTCCCAAAGTGCTGGGATTACAGGCATGAGCTACTGTGTCCAGCCACTATTCTGACTTCTACCACTGGGGATTAGTGATGCTTGTTCCTAAATTGCGTATAATTGGAATCATGCAGTCTGACACATACCTGTTGAAAAAATTCTATAAAATTCATTCATGTTGTTGCACATACCAGTAATTCATTATTTTTTAGTGCTACATAGTATGCCATTATAGGACTATGCTACAATCTACCAGTCTTCCTGAGGCTGGACATTTACGTTCTGGATCTTGGCTCTTGTGTATCGACTTTCTATGAGCGCCATGCTCTGCATATGCCTTATGGAGCCCTCATTTCTGTTAGGTCTATACTTAGGATCTTGACAGTTGGGTCCAAATGTAGGCATATGTTTAGCTTTCATCTTTTCTGCCAGTTTTCTTTTTTTAATTCTTAGTTTTAGGACTAGAGATGAGCTTTCACTATGTTTTCCAGGCTGGTCTCAAGCTCCTGAACTCAAGTGATCCTCTCACCTCAGCCTCCCAAAGTGCTGGGATTACCAGGCATGAGCCACGGCGCTGGCTTTTTTTTTTTTTCTTTTTGAGACAGAGTCTCACTCTGTTGCCCAGGCTGGAGTGCAGTGGTGCGATCTCAGCTCACTGCAACCTCCGCCTCCTGAGTTAAAGCGATGCTCCTGCCTCAGCCTCCTGAGTAGCTGGGATTACAGGCACACGCCACCATGCCCAGTTAAGTTTTGTATTTCCAGTACAGATGGGGTTTTGCTATGTTGGCCATTCTGAGGCAGGAGCATCGCTTGAACCTGGGAGGCAGAGGTTGCAGTGAGCAGAAATTGAGCCACTGTACCCAGCCTGGGTGACAGAGGGAAACGCTGTTTTAAAAAAAATTGCTGGGATTACAGGCATGAGCCTTGGCACCCAGCCACTACTCACTTTCAAATACAGGATTTTCACCAGCTTTTTTCATTTTTTGGCTACAGGCATAGCTAGTGTTAACTTTTATTCATAAATAAACATCAATACTTATTTTCACATATGTACATTAGCTGTTCCACAAACCATCCCTCTGCCCCGATCCACAATGCCCAATTTCCATTTATTTATTTATTTTTGAGACACAATCTCCTTCTGTCACCCAGGCTGAAGTACAGTGGTGTGATCTCAGCTCGCTGCAACCTCCGCTTCCCGAGTTCAAGCAATTCTCATGCGTCAGCCTCGTGAGTAGCTGAGACTACAGGTGCCTGCCACCACACCCGGCTAATTTTTGTATTTGTTGTAGAGATGGGGTTTGAACATGTGAGCCAGGCTGGTTTCGAACCCCTGGCCACCTTGTGATCTGCCCACCTTGGCTGGAATTACGAAGTGCAGGAATTACAGGCATGAGCCACTGTACCCGGCCCTTGTTTTGTTTTTAGATACCAGGTCTCACTCTGTCGCCTGGGCTGGAGTGCAGTAACATGATCATAGCTAACTGCAGCCTTGAACTCCTGGGCTCAAGCAATCGTGAATCCTTAAAATCAGAGAACCTTTCCTGGTTTTGGTCAGAAGGAAAGATATAAATATAGAAAACGGTTCAGCAAAAAGGAGAAGCAAGGAAGCTCTAAAGACGGAGGAAGGGGAACAGGAGCCAGGAATAAGCAAACTCTAGAGCCTGGAAAGGCACAGACGGCCTCCCCCCAGAGCATCCCAGAAAGTCCACGGACACCTTGATTTTAGCCCAGCAAGACCCATGCCGGACTTTTTTTTTTTCTTTTTTTTAAGGCAGAGTGTCACACTGTCCCCAGGCTGGAGTACAGTGATGTGATCTTGGCTCACTGCAACCTCCGCCTCCCAGGTTCAAGTGATCCTCCTGCATTAGCCTCCCGAGTAGCTGGGATTACAGGCACCTGCCACCACACCCAGCTAGTTTTTGTATTTTGAGTAGAGATGGAGTTTCACTGTGTTGGCCAGGCTGGTCTCGAACTCCTGACCTCAGCTGATCCACTGCCTCGGCCTCCCAAAGTGCTGGATGGATTACAAACATGAGCCACCGCGCTCCGCCCCATGCCAGACTTCTAATCTTTGAAATTGTAAAATAATAAATTGGTGGCGGTGTTTTAATCCACTAAGTATATGGGAATTTGTTACATCAGCATGGAAAACTAATAAACTAGTTCACATATCATTTCTCCTTCCACTAGTGAGACCAGCAGAGAACTGTGTATGTATCGCCTTTCTTTCTTTTTTTTTTTTTTTTTTTTTTTTTTGTGTGGGTTTAGGGATTTTGGGCGGGTTGTTGGTGAAGTGTTTCGTTGTTTTGTTGGTGGGGGGGGGTGCCAGGGT
>CAUYLG010009169.1:0-20493 GCA_963573385.1 Cacajao melanocephalus
TTTAAAAAAAAAAAAATTTTACTTTTTAATAATTAAAAGTAAATTTTTTTTATAATAAAAAAAATTTAATTTTTTGTTTTTTTTTTTTTTTTTTTTTTTTTTTTTTTTTTTTTTTTTACCATTAGGCCATAGATCTCAGAAGAACTCCGGACATTTGGAAGAATTTCCATTGGAATTCCAAAAAATCTAAAAAACAGTAAGATTGGGCATTTAACACTGTTTTGAATAGACATCTAGAAACATTTATATGTATTTAAATGCAAAAAGTATCAATAACAATTAGAAATGGATGTTTTTGAGCATGGAGTTGGACAGTAATAAATAACATAAGCCAACAGAACATAGTTGTATTCTTAGATATTTAACGTTCTAACTTTATGCAAGCCAATCAATAAAAATTAGAAAGCACACAGAAAACAAAGCACTTTTATAAAGGAACCTAATCTTCCACGAAGAATAATTAATTTGGCCTGTTTATTATATAAGCAATAGTCTCTCTCTTAGAAAACACACAACATAGATTTGCATATTGTAGTTGAAATAGCAACAGTTAAATTTTGGTGCTCCACTGACATCTGAAAATAGTAAGATTTTGGTTATAAATAGGTAATATTTGGGGAAAATTATATTTAGAGCAAAACAGAACTTACTCGCAGAGCTGTTTATCCCATTCCAAAGAATGAATGTTGAAAAGCATAGTCCTGCTTGCATTTGTTACATCTGTACAGTGGACACCTCCATTGATTCCTCCTGTCAAACTCTAAACAGAATAAAAAAGACAGGTTAAATTTGTACTTATTTGGAATTTAATTTACATATTGTTAAGGGTTATAAGCAGCAGAGCTCATAAAGCAAAAGAATGAAACATTTCATTTATCTAGTTTTCTACTTTACAGCAGTGTCCAACAGAAATAAAATGTGAGCCACATACGTAATTTTAAATTTTCTAGTAGCTATATTGAAAGCATACAAAGAAATAGGTAGAATTAATCTTAATACTGTATATTTTATTTAACCCAACATATCCAGAATATTATTTCAACATATAATAAGTGTAAATATTATTGAGACATTTTACCTTCTTTTTTCTGTACTAAGTCTTTGAAATCTGGTGTATATTCCATGCTTACAGCAAACCTCAATTTGATCCTATTTCAAGTGCTCAATAGTCAAATGAGGTTAGTGGCTACCTTATCAGTACAATTCCAGTTACTTGACAGATAAACAAAAAATCAGTTTTGTTTTCATCCTATTATATTTAGAAAACTCAGAGTCTCACTAAATTTGGCAAGATGAAATAAATTGAAATATCTGCCTCATAAGGATATTAGATAATTCTGTATTGTTGTCATCTCTTTGGTTTTTTCTTTGTTGCTGTTGTTTAAATAACAATTTGCATTATGCTGTCTACACTCACAGGTTTTAAACTTTCTTTCTCAGGTATACCCACATGCCTGAACTGGAGGCACTGCTACGTTCTTTTACATGGAAGCAGTAAGAGGTAGGAAAGGAACAAAGGTTGATAAACAACATCCACTGGGGATATAGCCAAAACGTGTTCCCTTGAGTCTCCTGCAGGTAACAGTTCCCACATCTTGCCTTACTCTAGTTTGATGCAATTGTCAAAGATACTCATTCAACTGTGATTGACACATGTGAAAATGGCTGGCCACGAACACAAAGCACATTCTGCCCTGGCCAAGCACATGGAGAGGTAAAGTAGGTGCCTCTTGCTGATATTGGTTCTGAAAGACCTGCTCTGTGGACCTGGCAAGTGAGAGTGGGGACAATATTTCCTTGACGTTCCCTCAAATGTTGAAAAAGATCATCACATACTTACTGAAATATTTACAAATAAAATGAAATGTCTGGCATTTGTTTTAAAATTATCTGTGGGGAGAAAGCATATGTGAGTATAGAAAAAACAAGATTGGCCATAGGTTGATAATTGCTGCATGTTCAGCTTAGGCAAAAAGATTCTAAATAGAAATTTCCACTATGATTTAATTTCATATTATGGCTTGATTATACAAGAGACAGTTGTGTAATGTCGAAAGCAAAAGATAAAAGTACTCTAGGTATTCGGCCAGGTGCAGGGGCTCATGCTTGTAATCCCAGCACTTCGGGAGACTGAGGCAGGTGGATTACAAGGTCAGGAGTTCGAGACCATCCTGACCAACATGGAGAAACCTCGTCTCTACTAAAAATACAAAAATTAGCTGGGTGTGGTGGCGCATGCCTGTAATCCCAGCTACTCGGGAGGCTGAGGCAGGAGAATCACTTGAACCTGGGAGGCGAAAGTTGCGGTGAGCCAGGATTGCACACTGAACTCCAGCCTGGGCAACGAGAGTGAAACTCCCTCTCAAAAATAAAAAACAAGCACTCTATGTATTTTATCCTGTTAAATAGTTATTTATTCTAAGACATGGCTAGTAGGAAAGGAGTATATGACAGACAATAAAGGGTACCTAAATTATGCATCCTAAAGATAATAGATATGAGATATGGTTTTGGTAATTATCCTTCATTTTCACTGAAATAAGACAAGAAAAAATAAAGAGAAAGTAGGCGAAAATGCTGCTTGAATGGAAGCTGAAATGTTCTGTTGCTTCTTGAATGGTTTTTCTTCATAATGCTACTAATTAAAAAGCCTGACCTGCTAGTAGAAAATAGGCAAGGCAGTCTAGAAAAATTTCTGAAAAAAATTCTCCACATAGTCATTATATTTAAACATACCCAAATAAGCCATGAATCAATAGTCCCAAAAAGAGCTCGTTTTTCTTCAACAGCCTTTTGAACTTTTCTCACATTGTCAAGGAGCCAGCGAAGTTTCACTGCACTGAAGTAGGTGCTAAGTGGAAGGCCTGTCTTGGACTAAAACAGTTGTGAACTTCAGTAAGCGAATGAAATGTGTAACAGTTTAAAACAAAACCACCAAACCAAAGAATTCAACAAATCACAAAATATTCAAAGACTTTAAAGGCAATCCCATCATATTATGAATAAAAATATTTCTTCTGTCTCATGGCACAGGAAAGCATGTTCATGAACAAAGATTAGGGTGAAATGTTTACAGTTCAAAGGGCATCCACGTAGCAAGGTAAAGAGAAAATTAAATGACACAACATCCTGTAATTAGATAGTGACAATGTAGATGTTAATTTTCACAATAAATTAGTATTGTATGTAGAACCTAGCCCAAAACTATGCTGTTTATTTTATATTCCATGAAAATGACATATAAACTATGAAAGATCAGAGAGTATACCAAATCATAAACTAATGATCATAACCAGAAAATTGTTTTAAAACACATAAGACTTAATAATATATTTTATATATATACACATACATATTCAAATAACATGAAATTAGTAGACAGTAAAGTAGAGCTCAAAGACATGCCAAATTAAAGCAACACAGGGCTGGGTGCAGTGGCTCATGCTTATAATCCCAGCACTTTGGGAGGCCAAGGTGGGCAGATCACTTGAGGTCAGGAGTTTGAAACCAAACTGGCCAACATGGTGAAACCCCGTCTCTACTAAAAATACAAAAATTAGCTGGGCATGGTGGTGCACGCCTATAATCTCAGCTACGTGGGAGACTGAGACAAGATAATCGCTTGAACCTGGGAGGCAGAGATTGTAAGCTGAGATCACACCACTGTACTCCAGCCTGGACAACAGAACAAGGCTCTGTCTAAAAAAATAAAAATAAAATTGTTCTCTATGCAGTATCTAGAGAAAGAATAAAGAAATGAAAATAAAATAAAATAAAATAAAAATAAATAAAAATAAAAAATAAAAAAACATAAAGCAACACAGAATTGCTCTATATAAAACAGCAGTTGCCTAAATTTAGCAAATATATTTAACAGAGGGAATGTGAACTGAAGAAAGGTTAACAGGTAAAAATGAAACACATATGTGCTTGCCAATCTTCCTTGAGAATGGGTCAGACCCAACTCATTTGTGGTTAGTATATTAAACACTAAATTTATACATAAAGGCTGATTAAAGTTAACTAGTCAAGAAAATGCATACACAAAAATAATACAACTATGTTTCCCCTCCCCATCCCTATTCTCATTTATCACCTAACTACAGAAAGTGATAACTTTTCCCTCCTATCTCCTGTGACTATGGTTTTGTAAGAAAACTCAAACCAAAGGATTTAATACTTTAATGCAAACTGTAAATTAAAAATCTTAACTCAAGGTTTTCTAGCTTTCTTAAAAAAAATTAATGCACAAAAATAATAGGAGGAAATAATTTATGGAAATATTATTTGATTTGAAGGACCCAGGGTCATCCCAAAAGATGACCTGGGAAGATCCCACAAAGTCAATAGTGAGTTAGTACATAATATCTTATTTTCATGATGTGGGTAGAAAGTGTAAAAGTTGCCTAAAATGACATCGGAGAGAAAAACATGCATCTCTTGAAGTGGAGTGCAGCTAGAGGTGAGAATGAGGGTTGGGCAGGGTGATGAAGAGAACAGAATAGAAAACGGTTTATTCAGGACAAGTCTGAAGTTATTGTAGGGGGAGGGAATGGTCAGATTACTGCAATTAATGGGATTTCAACAATAGTTTTAGAAGAAAATGACATAAGCATCCCACTGACAAATCAAAAGGGGATAAACAAAACAAAACAAAACAAAAAAAAACAAAAACAGAAAACGGGAACTTCCTTTTAGATGCTAGAAGAACTTGGTCTCGATCTTGCTAAAAAAAAAATTCCTTGCCTATTTTAAAAATTCTCTCTCCCTTCCTTGATGTGAAGAGGGATCTATATGAGGACTGAAAATTAGGCAGTTTTATTAGCCTTCTTCATATGAACAAAGTGGAAGAGGAGTTCAATAAAGGGCTAGAGGGTCTTCTACTTTCTCTCTCTCTCCCTGAATCCAGATGCTTAAAAACTCAAAAGCATCCAAAACATTCTTTGATGGGCAGTAGAAAACAACAGGGATAGATTTGGAAAGCATAGTTTAATTACAGAAAGCACCCCTTGGGAAGTATGACTTAAGTCACTGGGATGCATTATAATCTCCTCCAGCCTGTCAACGTTGGGGTATTATTGTTCCAATCCACCACAGAGCAAGAAACACAGGAAGCTAAAGACTTGAGTTGGCCTCAATTATCTGGGAAAAAGATTATATAAATTGCATCAAATAACTATTGTATCATAAGACGCTTCTTTCTAGTGAAATTTGAAAACTTTTTATTTTTTAAAAAACATTCTTATAGCAAGTATACTTTTGAAGAAATGCTTACCTTGACAAAGTTATTATTTCCTGGAATTCTTTTACTAAGACTCTCAACGGTAGACTGGGTTCTTAGATCAAGCCACACTATAAACCAAAATATAATAATATACATGAAAAACTTCATTTAAAAAGTAAGAACTTAATGAAATCAACATCAAGGATAAAAGACTGATTAGTTTCTATAAGCAATTAAAATGCTATAGCTTTTAAGAGATAGAAATTAGAAAATTAGAAATGAGTGGGCATATTGTTAGAGAAAAATAAATTTATGAGAGGATTTAAAGCTTTTATGCAAAATTACAGACCAAGTTAGGAGAATAATACAAACCTTAGAGTGCTTATTTTATATTATTTTTATAGAACAAAACTATAAAAAATGTTTGGAATATAGATTTTCTAAGCACACATGAGGGCAGAGAATATCTAAAAGCTAGGCAGCCTAGTAGGTAGCACAAAATGCAAAACCCAGGATCATCATACCATATATAAAGTGTGTGTCTTAACAAACTAGGGAGTGATTTGTGACAAGACAAAGTAAAGAACTTGATTCTATTATTGAGGAAACAAAAGATTCAGTCTGTTATGTATGAAATGCTTATTTACATTGAAATCTTTTCCAAGTAGACCTGGAATCATTAGGAAACTTTTAAAGGTACTATTCTTTCTCTGCTGGACTATAGAAAAAAATCTCCATTTTAATGGATCAACATTATCTTTACTAAGTAGCTATCATCTACTTTCTAATCCCCTGGTAGAAAGGATGTCTGTTTTACTTCATGATAGAAGGCTTGAGGAAGAGGAAACATTAAATAGCACATAAATTCATTCTGAAAGGCAGCCAATAGAACCAGCTGAGCTTTATTTGTCAGATTTAAGTTTTGTACTTAACTTTGATAACTTTTCATCTATTTGTGGTCATTTGATATTTTTAGGACACTGACTGTGCTCAGATACTTCCTGAAAAGACTCAGTCGCATAGTCTATTTAAAGGACTCCAAGGAAGACTATACAAGTTTGCCCACTGCCACACATTTGAATGCTAGCAATCATTGTGTAGTTTGGTTAACTGTTCTATATTACTCCATTCTATTCATTAAAAAACCAGGTCTTTCCTGTAGTGAATTGTAATCAATTATTTCTAATTACTTATGCTGTCATTTCCCTGGAGGGCCTCACACTTCATTTGACAGTGGCTACTTCCAACAATATTTAAACTGGAAACTTCAGGACAAGAAACTGGTGTCTGTAGGTGGGAAAAGCATCAAGAAAAGACTCATTACAACCAAGAAAACAGGAGGGAAAAGAGAAAGACCATGAAAATAGATGGCCTATAATAGATGACATCTGCATTTGCTGCCTAGTTATCTTCTCCTGCATCTGTTGGGGAGAGGTATTCCGAATTCTTTTTAGGAAATCGGTCCTCCCTCATCCTCAGCCATGTAGTGTGCCGGAGATTTGATCTGACTCCCAGCTCCAGGAATGGGTCTGGACCCCAGAGAACATGTGGTCAAAGAAATGTGTGCTCAGTCTGCAAGAGTCCCTCTTCTCAGTCGACCTTGGCAGTGTGTGGCATGGACCTGCTGCCCTCATGAAAGGAGGAATATGCCACATCAGGAGTCATCCCAGAAAAGGCAGGTTTGGGGGGCATGCAGATGATACTGTCTCAGTCTGTAATCGAACAGCACCTGAACTTATCTACCCTTGGACTCCAGCTTCCATGGGCAAAAGACCTCCCCCCTGCTTTAAACTTCATTTAGTTGAAATTGAATTTTCTATCATTTACGCTGTGATTGAAAGCCATTAGTGACATCATGTTGGAGGTGGCAAGATCTCCCATGTCCAGGGAACAAGGGCAGTCTACTTTTACACAGTGACAGTACTGTATGACTGTGACAAAAGTGGACCTTCCTTACAGGTGTTACTGGCTTACAGAAATAACTAGAAAAAGCAGAAGAATTAGAAAAGTTTTAAATCTATGATAGGTAGAATTAACAAGCACATCTCAATCCTCAGTGTTTCAAACTACAGTGAGCCATGAGTTTAAAAATGAATTTTAGTGAGGTTTGATTACCTACTTTAAAAACTGAAATAGGATGAATTAGAATGGAAAATATCAGAGTCCACTGCACTGGGTAAGATAAATATTGATTTGTGAAACTTTTGTTTTAGTTATGTGGATTTGCTGAATCATTATGTAAAACGTAATTCTTACCAAGGGACATGAACAAATACATTTGAAAGCCACTGCTCTAGGCTTTTTTGGTTAATGACTTAAAATATTCTAGAGCAGTGTTTCTTCATATTTTAATGGCTATAACATTCACAAGGGAGCTTAAAGATGGGTTCCATCCCCATAAATTCTAAGATAGTAGTTCTGGGAATAAGGCCCAGAAATCTTGACTTTTAAATAGGTGCCCCATTTTGAGAAACACTGCTAGACTTCACAGCAGTGATTCTTTCCTATAAAGCATACCAGAACTACCTGGAAAACCTTAAAATCCAGGCCCTACCTTGCAAGATTCTGGTTGCAGGTCTAGGCAAGGCCTGAGCCCTGAGCCTGTATACTCTCTATACTTTTGTTAAAAGTATCTCAAGTAATTCAGTAGAATACTAAAACATGAGAACCTCTTTTCTCTTTCTCTCCTTCTCTCTTTTTTTTTTTTCCTGGAGACAGAGTCTCGTGCTGTCACCCAGTCTGGAGTGCAGTGATGCAATCCCAGCTCACTGCAGCCTCTGCCTCCTAGAAAAAACTCTTCTTTTCAAGAGCATGTTCTTTAAAATACTAGGTGTGTTTCAATTATTCGTTAAAAAAAAATCTAACCATCCCCCTCTCCCCAATAATCAGGTGGTTCCCTGAGTCCCATTGCCCCTGTGATACTATTGCTCCTTGCCAAGGACCACTTAGACACTTTATTCCTCACTTGAAAGTTTGCAGCTATGACTGACAATAGTGGTAAATACAGAGTTAAATCCTCACCACAAAGAATCAAAACATTGGATGTGAAATCAGGGAGACCAAAATTCAAGGTTTGGCTTTGTCACCAATAAGCTATGTGATTTAGGCAACTCATTTTACCCTTCTTGGTCTGGATTCTCTAAACACAAAATAAGGAGGCTGGACTAGATGGTTTCTAAAGTCTTTCTCCTTCCATTGTTCCATGATCATAGAAAGCTGTCATAATAATTACTTTGTTTCTATAGTCAGATGTTAAGGCAGTTAGAATACATGGAATGCATTAGTAAAACTGCCAAAGAGAAAAATATCAGTGGTTGGTACACTACCAAGCAATTCACAAATGCTTAAAATTAATTGAATTAAGAACAAAACAATTAGAAAACTCATTAAAGAAGCTAAGATGGCAGAATTAGATTTGCAGAAGAGACCAAAAGCCAAAAGGAAGACCCCCAAGCTGGAGGACTAAGCCCCTTGTGTAGGTAATTTCTGAGAACAATCAAAAGAAATGACAGATCCAGATCTGGCAGCAGAAGTCAATTTTCCCCAACATATAGGACTTGGGAGGCTGAGAAGTGAGCAATAGCCAGAGCACCAATACCTGAGGAAGTACCAGCAGCTGGAACTGAAGAGCCAGAGGGAACAACGGCAACTGGAACTGAAGGGCCAGGAGAAACTGGAGCAGCTGGAGCATTAGAAGAAATAAGGGCAATTCATGCTAGAGATGGCCAGGTTCAAGGTCTCTTGTTGACCATGTAGGAAATGGTAGATCACTTGGGCAAGTTCATCAGAATGAACATTTTTCTACACATTGGAGTGTAGAAAAAGAAAAGGCAGAGGCATGGAGCAGAAAGGGAACAAAGGAAGTCCAGTATGAATCTCTGATTCAATAATATTTCCATTTGGATGAAGACCAGGTAAATACCTGCTTCTTGTTTAGGATGACTCTTCTCTACCTGGCAACATATATGCATCCTAATTAGAAAAGTGGCTCAGGTGGTAAATGACTACTCATTCAACCACTAAATTGAAATGATACATGATGTTCTGAGGGAGCAAAATCCTACGGGATGTTAGACAAGAATGGCAAGGAGCATGCTACAGTCTGTGTTGTGGCCATCTGCTCTAAGACATGAAAGGGCTGCTTTGAGAAGGGGGGCCCCCAAGAAAGCACTTTCCTGTTAAGATAGCTGGGGGTAAAGGGCACCTCCACAGAAGGGAACAACATGTCTAGAGGTAATAGGGGATTGCTAACTTCCAAAGTAATTTGGAAAAAAATAGAAGGAAAACAGATGCCAGGGAGTCCAGAACACTAGACAGCCCACTTCTAGAAGGTATGTCTCTCTACACCAAGTAAAGCGGAATTAAATGGTCAAGACCATCAAATAAGTAAGTTAGTAAAAACAACTTGGATGATCTGAACTTATTTGTATAAAATAAAGTCACATCCAATCTGTCTGGTAGATTTAGTTTGTTCTGGAAAAAAACAAAAGTTTGAAGAGTGAAGATAAATGTAGTTACCTTAATCCCCAGGGACTAGAGTTAGTGACAGAGTAACAAACAGTACAGAGGAATAAATTATTTTTAAAATATTTAGAATAATAAAAAAGCATAAATTTGCAGTTTTTCGTTAGTCATAACAATAGAAGAAAAAACAAAATAAAGTAAAAAAAAAAACCACTAAAATCATCTAGCTGATTTCCAGTTGACTAGAAACAAAGGCAAATAATAAATCTCTGAGATGGTCTGTCATGAGCTGCTAGGGTGATAGGAAGTGAAGTGAAGGTGAGGCTCCAGGTTACGGAAAACATCCTAAGCACAGACTGCTGACACTTAGAGTGTTATTAGGTTGTTTCTCCTACAAGAGACATGATAGTAAAACAGATTTAATTATGGTATTTTACCATTTGCCAAAAGCTAAGCTATTAATCAAACTGGGTAAGTGGTCATTTGCAAAGTAGAAGAGACTATATTGATGTCTGCCCCTCACCTGATGATATTCTCAGAAACAGGTGGGGCCAAAAGTAAAACCGAGAGTTGGGGAAGAAAGACTGATTTACATACATGCCAAAAGGTGGGGGCTGAAACCAATTTCAGCACTTGGGTATATAAATGCCAAAATATCAATGACCGACTTGAGTGTGGGTGATCCCAGGTGGGCTCTGCATTTCCCCTAGGAATACCTGTCATGTATAAACCAATCATTTCATCTAGCATTACTGGATGAAAAGGCCATCAGCCAATTCAGAACAGTGGCCCTTGCTAACAATTACTGAAGCCTTATAGTCCATCAGGCCCTGGTTTAAGTATCCTACATGGATGAACTTATTGATTTACACCTCAAGCCTATAAGGTCTACACTTTTCATCCCCCCAGTTTAACTGTCAAGGGAACAGGCACAGAATGGTAGGAAGTGGAAAAGCTAGGATTTTCCCAGAGCCTGAATCCAGAATTAAACCTCTACATAGGTATAACCATGATGACATCACAGTCTTTTTTTTTTTTTTAAGATGGAGTCTCACTCTATTACCCAGGCTGCACTCGACTCACTGAAACCTCTACCTCCCAGGTTCAAGTGATCCTCCTGCCTCAGCCCCACTAGTAGCTGGAATTACAGGCAGGCACCTCCATGCCCAGCTAATTTTTGTATTTTTAGTAGAGATGGGGTTTTGCCATGTTGGCCACTCCTGACCTCAGGTGAACCACCTGCCTCAGACTCCCAAAGTGCCAGGATTACAGGCATGAGCCACCACACCCAGCCGACATCACAGTCTTAATGGGATAAAAATAAATATTAAAGATTGGAGAACACAAAGTTGAAACCTAAGTCAGTTTCTTTTTACTTGGCTAGAATTGAAGAATTCAATCACTGCAAAATACAGCAGTATTTCTTTACCCAGGATTGAGGGAGATGTAAGATTTTCAAAGTATGTTGTAATAATGGTATTTTTTAATGGAAAATAAGTGGATCTTGATAAAGCTGAAAATTCTAGATTTTATAAAAGTAAAAAAAACCTTCTCCCACAAAGAACCAATTAAAAAAAAAAACATATTTTTATTCTTTAAGGGTAAGTGTGCTTAGGTGGTTTGTCATCTATGGTTTTCTCTTCTGCTGATTCTTTGAAACATAAGCCAGTTCCAGAAAAGATAAAAGGATTGAGTTCAAGGTTCAGATCTCAACACATGATCACATAGGCTTAATAAATGGCCAAGTATTAGCCAGGCACGCTGGCTCAAGCCTGTAATCCCAGCACTTTGGGAGGCCTAGGCGGGCAGATCACCTGAGGTCAGGAGTATGAGACTAGCCTGACGAACATGGAGAAACTCTATCTCTACTAAAAATACAAAATTAGACAAGTGTAGTGGCGCATGCCTATAATCTTAGCTACTTGGGAGGCTGAGGCAGGAGACTCACTTGAACCCGGGAGGCAGAGGTTGGGGTGAGCCGAGATCGCACCACTGCACTCCAGCCTGGGCAATAAGAGTGAAGCTCCATCTCAAAAAAAAAAAAAAATTGGCCCTGTATTAACCAGTATGTTAAAAAAAATGTAAAAACGATAACCAATCTTTAAAATTGCAACACTCTGCATAAAGAGTTATGTGTGCCATTGGGAACTTTAAATCCAACGTCTTAGAAAAAAATATTGGCACTACCATTTAAATATAGAAAAATGTTTCAGAGACAATGAAATTATTTTTGTGTGTGGTTTTCTTTGATATACTAAAAGTGTTAAACCACGGACTCTTGCATTGCTGGATTAGTCCCTACTATGAATGGTATTTTTATGTTAAATCAAGAATTGTACTCTATGGAAAGCTACCAGATTGACGGTTATATTGCTCTATATTTACTATGCATACCAATCAATTGCAGTGGTAACTGAGCAAACTTGGCCAATTAGGGGGAAATACAGCTAGGCCATTCTAGTTAGGACAGAACATTTTCGTGGTAGCATCAGTAAAATGTGTGTGTAAACATACTAAACATCACTGATTCAAGCCTTCTCTCACTTCACATTTTAATTACTTGGGTAGTTTTGTGCTTCTTGATCAGTTTAGTATGTGGCTTATTTATTCTTTCAATAATACTTAGAAGACAACCAGTTATGTAGACCATTAATAAAAGCTGGTTTTGAAAGGAAAAGGTTTAGAAAAGTGGGTGGGTAGAGGAAATCCTGTGGAAGGGAATATTGAAGATAATGCTAAAAGGGAGAGAGAGAAGTACCAGGAGGACTAGGATAACTGAAGAGAGGCAAGAGAAACCAAAGGCCTGCTTCAGATCCAGGGCCACAAAGCTCTTGCCAATCCACCAATGAGGTCATTATTGTAAATGCTTGCATCATGGCACAGTGGCTGGCAAGCAGCAATGCAAAGTGACATTTCCCCATTTTAGATATCACATTAATGTTTACCTTGTTAATCACAGAATTAACACAAAAATTCTAAAAATATATAGAACTTCTAAATTAGGCCATCTGTTCCTCAATGGACCCACTTAAACTTTTTTCTATGTTTATAATTGTATCTGTTAGAAAAGATGTCAATAAACATACCTTTATTGCAAGCAAAAGCAAATAGCGGCCAGGAGCGGTGGCTCATGCCTGTAATCCCAGCACTTTGGGAGGCTGAGGGGGCGGATCACCTGAGGTCAGGAGTTTGAGATCAGCCTGACCAACATGGAGAAATCCCGTCTCTACTAAAAATACAAAATTAGCTGGGCATGGTGGTGCACTCCTGTAATCCCAGCTACTCGGGAGGGAGGCTCAGGCAGGAGAATCACTTGAACCCGGGAGGTGGAGGGTTGCGGTGAGCCAAGATCATGCCACTGCACTCCAGCCTGGGCAACAAAATCGAAACTCTGTCTCAAAAAAAAAAAAAAAAAAAAAACCCAAAAAACAAAATAAACAAACAAAAATAGCTCTTATCACTCTTTAACTTCACCAAGCCTATGCCATAGCCACCAATGATATCCTGAAGTTCTCCTATCTAGGTTTTCCTGTTACTGTAGTGGGGGTGAGTGAATTACTACTTATCAAGTGTCCCTGAGGCATAAACAATGGAGACCCCATAGAAGTTTTTTAAAAGGGAAACATAAGCTGCTCCTCTCATATGCTTGTCTGTAATAAATATGCTCATCTGGCCAGGCACGGTGGCTCACGCCTATAAAGCCAGCACTTTGGGAGGCTGAGATGGGAGGATCACTTGAGGCCAGGAGTTCAAGACCAGCCTACTCAACATAGCGAGACCATATCTCTACTTAAAATATATATATACTTATATACAGCTATATATTCTGTTATATAATTTAGTAAGACAGAGACATGAAGAGGAAAAGGACAGGCCTAGAGTAACAGAGATTCATAAGAGAAATAGACAAGGAAGGAAGAAAACATACAAAGAGAGTGCTACGGACTGAATATATGTGTCTCCTCCAAATTCATATGTTAAAATCTTAACCCCTAATATGATGGTATTAGGAGATGGGAGAGATAAACTAGGTCTTGAGGGTGGAGCCCTTATTAATGAGATCAGTACCCTCATAAAAAGAGGAGAGAGCTTGCTTTCTTTTTATCTACTCTCTGCCATACGAGGATGAGAAGACGGTCATCTGCAAACCAGGAAATAGGTCCTCACTAGACACCAGAGGGGTGTGAGCACCTTGATCTTGAACTTCTAGCTTCCAGAGCTATGAGAAATAAATTTCTACTGTATAAGCCACCCAGCCTACGATATTTTTGTTACAGCAGTCTGAACTGAGACAGAGAGAGAAAACAGTATAAAACCCACAGACTGTGATATAAACAAAGCAAAAGAAGTTCAAAGACAAATATATGTGAAAATCTCATAGTTTCTATCCAACCTACCTTGTGTTGCTTTAGAACAAAACTGCTAAAGTTTTAATATTATGTTGGTATTTTCAACTGAAGACCTACATGGAGATATGACACTTGAGTATCTTCCTGGATGAAATAAAATTGGAGATAGAATCTATCCTTATCATTTCTTAGTGGCCTCTCAGCTAATTATTCCTTCTCTCTCCTCCTTTTCTATTTCCCTTTCTCCTTCTAGCTTCCAAAGTCCTATCCTTAATTTCCATAGCACAAAGGCAAGTACAAGGTCTTGCTGGCTTGTCACTATATGCCAAGGGTCATCACAAAACCTAGAACACAGAAGAGCACTTATTCTTTCATTGAATTAATTTCACATTAATTACTATAGTGAATTCATCTATAATAAACTGAGATTATCACATCTATGTTATCAGTTTTCAAGTCTACATTTTGAACCATCTAATTTCTCATTGCCCAGAATTAGCTTCCATTACAAGTCCAATACTCACCTTGTCCAAAACAAGGCCATTTTTTCTCTCAGGTTGGTACCCCCTAAATATTATTTAATTTCCTTCTGTTCTCTCAGGGTGAAAATCGCATGAGCCTGCTTTATTTTTTCCCTCCTCTTTATGCCCTATCCAATGTATAAACAATAAAATTTGTGTTGTTTATACATTATCCAGTCTAGGGTATTTTGTAATAGTAACCTGAATGGACTAAGACAATGGGTTAGTTGCCTAGTGTATCAAGTCTACACTACTCTGCATAGCTTCTGGTGACCTCTGTATCCTCACCAACTCCTAGTATATTTCACCTTCATTTCTTAAGAATTTTTTCACTGGATATAGAACTGTATGTGGAAGTTACTTTCTTTGAGTACTTTGTAAAGATTTCATTCCATTGCATTCTGACTTCCTTTGTTTCCATTGATAACTTAGCTGAAAGTCTTAGGATCAACTCTGTTGAAGGTTATATATCTTTTTTCCTCAGCCTACTTCAAAACTTTATATCTTCATATTCCAGAATAAGTAATGGTCTTCTGTGTATGTATCTTGCTTAGGGACTGTAGTGCTTCTTGAATCTGCAGCTTGTTATCTTTCATCAGTTTTGAAAAACTTTCTCCCATTATCTGTCAAATGTTATTTCTGCCTCGTTTTCTCTCTTTCCTTTCCTTCTGGAACTCCAATTACAAATGGTAAAATTCTTCACCTCATTCCATATTTATCTTATATTCTTTTCTGCATTTTCTAAACTTTTGTTTCTCTGTGCTTCAGTTTAAATATTTCACTCACTCTCTCTTCCAGTTCTGATTTCTCTTCCAGTTCACAAATTCATCTTCAGCTATGTCTACTCTAATGGTAAAATCCCATCAATTGAGTTCTCAATACACTTCTAGAATTTCCATTTTAAAATGGACTTCCAATTATTTGCCATGATTATCAATCTCAATCTTGTCAATTAATTCCTTGAACATATTAATTATGGCTATTTTAAAGTCTGGAAACTCTAGTATCTGAATTTCTTGAGTCTGTTTCTAATGTCACTTGTTTCTGTTGGTTTTCAGTCACGTTTTGTATATATGTCTTTTTTTTTTAATAGAAAACTGGATAACGCATATGTAAAATTCTAGAGATTTGAGGCTCTAGATAATGTTGTCTTCCTCCAGAAAGGATTTACTTTTACTTCTGAAAGGAAGTTAGGGCTGGACACGGTGGCCCACGCCTATAATCCCAGCACTTTGGGAGGCCGAGACAGGCAGATCATCAGGTCAGGAGTGCGAGACCAGCTTGACCAACATGGTGAAACCCCATCTCTACTAAAAATACAAAAATTAGCTGGGCGTGGTGGTGCATGACTGTAATCCCAGCTACTAAGGAGGCTGAGGCAGGAGAATTGCCCGAACCTGGGAGGTGGAGGTTGTAGTGAGCCAAGATCATGCTACTACACTCCAGCCTGGGCGATAGAGTGAGACTTTGTCTCAAAAAAAAAAAAAAAAAAAAAAAAGATAAAAAATAAATAAATAAAAAATTTTAAAAAAAGCAAGGAAGGAAGTTAGGCTACTAGCATTAGCAATCTCAGATCATCTTAATCCAATCAGGGTTAAAGATCATTTGAATCTGGGCTTCAATTCCTGTGAGAGTTGATTTATTTTCGGTTTACCTCACTTCCAGGATTTGACCTTTCACAATTCTAGTCCAAAGTCTGGGATTTTACCAATACTCATCCCCACCCTTGGTAGCCCCTGACTCTACCTTTTGTCTCCTTATCTTTATTGACCTGTGAAAGTGTGGCTTAGCCTGTCAGATACTCCTTTCAGAACCTACAGGTATCTCTAGGGGAGATAATCAACTCCAAATGCCAGGCTTATGTGTCTGGGCTTTCCTTCGCTCCTCACTGCCTTGGTAGCCTTCCAGTTCTTCAGAATTCTATTTCATTTTCATCCAGTGTTTTTTGGCTGTTCTCAGCATACCAGCATGTTTGAAACAACCCATTCTACCGTCATGGGATGCTAAACTCTCCTTTATCATCTGTTTTGGCTCAAGCTGCCTCAGGTATTAAGTCCATACTATACTGCATGGCTTTCAGCTCCCTCTATATCCTCACCAACTCCTGGCTATCCAAATTAGAAGACAGGCTTTGAGGTTGGAGAGTGTTTACGTTTAAACTGTGGCTTTACTTATAACTACATGCCATTGGACAAGTTATAGAGCTTTTCCACAATTAATTTATAAAACAGGGGTAGTATAATCTGTTTCACAGGGTCAGTGAGATTAAAGAATAAGGGGAAAATATTTAGCACAATCCCAAAGTAATAGCAGTTAGCACTTACTGAGTATTATTGTCACTGCTAATTCTAGTAAAAATAAAACAAAAAAATGAGTCAACCTATGTCACCCATTTCTTTACTCTGGCAAAATATTTGTACACATTTTCACCTTCATAGCTTGTTCACATTATTCTTCAATTTTCTCTTTTCCTAATGCAATCTAACATACGCTTCAAGGCCCAAATGAAGTTCAACCTCCACTATGAAAAGTATTCCAAAACTTCAAAACCCATACTGATATGTACTTCCTATAATTCCTATTCAACTTCTCAACACATGATTTATCAGCTATTCCCTAATTTTGTTTTATGGATTCTTCCCTAGTTTTCTCTTTCCAAAACTAGATTATAAAGTGCTTACAAAAACAGCCAATATAATTTGTATCTTTTCTAGTACCCAGGATAACATCAAACACGTAAGAGGTTCTCAAAACATGTATGTGGCTCAGGATAGAAGAAAAGAGTTCCTCATATCCTATGAACAATTTGAATTAATACTGCAAAGCATGTAGAATGGGGGAGAGGTACAGAGGGACTCAGGCAGAAGAAAAGGAAATAAGTAAATAAGCACAGAACAGAAAGATTTTCTAGTAAAACATTTACTTGAATCTTTACCGTAAGCATAACTTCAGCTTACCTAGTAGCATTACTTGAAAAATAACAATTCAAAGTCCAAAGTTTCATTTTTACAATTTAATGTTTAGAATTTAACTGGAACTGGCTGGGTGTGCCAAGGCGGACGGATCACTTGAGGTCAAAAGTTTGAGACCAGCCCGGTGAAACCCCGTCTCTACTAAAAATATAAAAATTAGCTGCATGTAATGGTGCACACCGATAATCCCAGCTACTCAGCAGGCCAAGGCACAAAAATCACTTGAACCCAGGAGGTACACTGAGCCAAGATCTTGCCACTGCACTCCAGCCTGGGTGAAACAGGAAGACTCTGTCAAAAAAAAAAGCTCAGAATTTAACTGGAACTTTCTGGTTTGCCTGAGTAGGCTCTTTCTTTCATTGAGAAAACAAAAGAAAGTAAAACCTTAACTAGTTCAGGAAGTTAGCTAACACTGATCTATCAAAGGATACTCTCCTAAGTACTAGCCATTAAATAGTCTGTTTTACTTACATTCAAAATGAACTACTCATGAGAATGAGAACAAAATAAACATTTAAAAGATGTGCTTTTGCCGGGCATGGTGGCTCACGCCAGTAATTCCAGCCCTTTGAAAGGCTGAGACGGGTGGATCACTTGAGGTCAGGAGTTCAAGCCAGTCTGGCCAACATTGTGAAACCAATCTCTACTAAAAATAAAAATAAAAAGAAATTTTAAAAAAAAGAAAGAAAAAGAAATAGCTAGGGTTGGTGGTAGGTGCCTGTAATCCCAGCTACTCAGGAGACTGAGGCAGGAGAATCACCTGAACCCAGGAGGCAGAGGTTGCAGTAAGCTGAGGTGCCATTGCATTCCAGCCTGAGCAACAGTAAAACTCTGTCTCAAGGAATTAAAAAAAAAACCCACAGGAAAAGATGTACTAAAAGGATCTTTGGTTGTAATTCTCTGAAATTTTTTGAGAATTTTATTTTTTATCAGGAATACAGAAAACATACTAAATGCTTTCTTATAGTATAAAAACATTAAATACCTTAACTTTTAATAAAGATTATTCTCCCAAAATTATCCCCTCTCTGATAATTTCTGATTCCATTCCCCACCCCACAACCTAGTATTTTATTGATAAAAAAAATTGTGCTTTGCTATTTGACACAATGAAGTCTTTTAGTGATTGTAATTTAAAACAAAAATTTCCTTTTAGGAAGTGGTAGCGTCATTCAGTGTTCAACAACTGTCATATGCTAATAATGATGCTAAAATATATTCAGGATCATTTACATCTAATAAGATATAATATCTAAAAGTGGTATATTTGAGATTTGGGTTTTTTTAATTCCTGCTTAAATAGCCACATTTATAGCAGAAGCAGCTAAAATTCAGATATTCTATTTTTATAACCTTAGAAGAGTAATTCAAATTCCTAGATGGAAAGATAAACACACAAGTTCTTTATAGAAAAATGACTATGAACATATGTACTTTTAATTTTTTGAGGGTAAGGAGGTAAGATCTCTTTTAGATGTCGCAAACAGCAGTGGTTATAAAACAATTTGGCAAAACTCACCCATTTGTAAGACAATCAGCCAGAGGAGAGAGCATGGGAGAGTTAATTCAATATGTGAATATATATGATCCAAAAATGGTAAATATACAACAGTTAATTTCTCAGAGAACTCTTCTGCCCATCCCATCAGATTATAGGGAACATGACTGCATGCTTTTTTAGCAAGATATTTTAATATGACCACATTTGCAATGTGAAGAAAGGCCCTACATTTGAGATCCATGCATGATAGCTTACCCACAGCATTGTAGAGAGGCTCTCCAGTTAACTTGTCCCAGACTACAGTGGTTTCTCTCTGGTTGCTGACGCCAATAGCTTTAAAGAGAAAGTTAAACAGAAGGAAGTCAACAATTTAACAAGTAGAAAACTACTTCAGGAGAACAGCTCTCATCTTTACTTACAGACACAACTAAACATAACAAGTCAATAAAATATTTGAAACATTTATAGTTATATTAGTTTATTTTCTTGTAGTGGCTCCAGAGAAAGTCAATACCCAATGCCAAGTGTTTCTTTTCATTTCTACATACTCTTTCCGGCTTTACTACTAGCACACAATGACATGGACCCAGATCAATACCCAAATAAAAGGCACACTGGTTGCTTTAAAGAATGCAATAACTTTGCAAATTTGTAATACCCAATTTACTATTCTGAACAGACCAATAATCAACTTATTCATTTGTTTACCAATTGCTACGAGAAATTTCCCTCCCTATGTGTGTGCATTTGTGTGTGTGTATGTGTGTGTGTGTGTGTGTGTGCGTGCATATCTACATTTTAAGAAAATAGTTATGGATAAAATCCTTCATGCTGAGCATCCTTATATGATGGTTTGTTAGGAATTCAGTTTTATTCATGTATTTTAATAATATGTCACAATATATAAGAATTTAAATAAGGCATAAACATATTACATAATGGCATTTACATTATATTGACTTACATAAAACAAGTACTGTATGTAGTGTAAGTTACTGTAAGTAAACACTAACCCACACTATCTTATTCAATTCAGCTTGGTTGAGCTAAATCGGAGGTTTTCAGACTTGACCGTACTTTAGAATCAACTGAGGAGCTTTTAAAAAATACCAATGTCCAGCCAGGCGCAGTGGCTTATGCCTATAATTCAGCACTTTGGGAGGCTGAGGCAGGCAGATCACGAGGTCAGGGGTTTGAGACCATCCTGGCCAACATAGTGAAACCCCATCTCTACTAAAAAAATACAAAAAAATTAGCTGGACGTGGTGGCAGGTGCCTGTAATCCCAGCTACCTGGGAGGCTGAGGCAGGAGAATTGCTTGAACCTGGGAGGCAGAGGTTGCACCGAGCCGATATCGCACCACTGCACTCCAGCTAGGGCGACAGCGTGAGACTCCGTCTCAAAAAAAAAAAAAAAAAAAAAAAAAAAAACAACCAAAAAATAACAAATTTCAAAGCTCTGG